>VWZD01009101.1:96347-129240 GCA_013396695.1 Sakesphorus luctuosus | reverse complement strand
GGGGTGAGCGGGGCCGGGCTGGGAGGGATGAGCGGGGCCGGGCTGGGAGGGGTGTGCGGGACGGGGCTGGGAGAGATGTGCGGGGCAGGGCTGGGACGGGTGTGCGGGCCCCACTCGAACTCATCGCAGGCATCACCGGGTTTCATATGTTAACGACTGGCAGGAGTCACACAGCTGATGTTTTTTTCCGATGCTGTTCCTTGCGCTTGATATTGTGGTTTTGATGTGCGGATTCCATCTGAATTCAGAGACTGCTGGGATTACAGATACCAAACACAAACAGACGGGAATTAAATGAGGGTTTCCCTCCATAAGGTTTCATTATACATAAATCTTACAATAAAAAGTAGCTGTGAAAGCATTATAGAAGCTACTATGAAAAAAGAGTTTATGAAGTTAGAAAAGAAGTTATAACAAATCCATAGTTTTTCATGATTGTAAACTGCTGACAGAGAAGATTAAAGAAAAAAAGTTGAATGTTTCACTGTGCTTTCTTGGTGTGAGACTGCTGTGATGTAGGTGATAACAGCCTTAATCAGAGCAATGCACACCACAAAAGATCTGTTTTATCCTTCCTTACGCTCCACTCACTCCAGTAAGGACCATGATTTGTTCTGTTGGAACTACACCTCTGCTCTTTTGCACTGAATTTTCATTACTGACAGGATCTGAGATATGTTAAATAAGCTTTGAGGAGTTTAAATATGGGTTTTCTTAAGTTTTCTAACATTTCAGACTAAATATTTCAGTAATGTTAAATATTGGCACATGGTGGTTCACTTAGTTTTAGCTCACAAAAAGATTTAACTCTCTTCATTACTATTATGAGCCCTGCGAACTCCTGTTATCGTGTGAAATAGTCACAGGGGCGGTCGTTACATGAGTTACTCAGTTCCTGAACACGAAGACGTTATGTCAGGGATGAAGACAAAGGAATTAACAGTCAAGTGCAGCTCCAGTCTGTGACAGGAAAAATTCCCTGTGCGGCACTGTTAAACCAGAATGGGACACTGAGGGCTAGCAGCACTCGGCTGGAACCTGGGAGTGTAGTGGGCAGAACATTCCTTTCTAAGAAAAATGAACTCTGTGAAGAGAGGAAAGAACCCTTCTGAGAATTCTGGGCAAGTCTGACTACAACAGACTACATGTAGGAGATGGTCACAGAGGCACAGACTGGTCAAGGTTGGAAGGGACTGCTGGAGGTTTCCCAAACCAGTGCTCTGCTCAGGTAGGGCCACCCAGAGCCATGTCCAGGTGGGTTCTGAGTATCTCCAAGGATGGAGACTCCACCACCTCCCTGTGGTACTTGGTCAGCTAATGGTGAAAAAGTGTCTCCTGGTGTCCAAGGAGACCCTCCTGTGTGCCAGTGTGTGCCTGTGGCCTCTGGGCAACACTGAAGAGCCTGGCTCTGTCCTCTTGTGCCTGTGTCTGTACACATTGGTGAGATCCACCTGAGCCTGCTCTGCCCTGGCAAAGCAGTTCTGACTCTCCCAGCCTCTCCTCAGAGCAGAGATGCTCCATTCCCTTCATTTTTGGGGCCCCTTGCTGGGCTGTGCAGTATGTCCCTGTTTCTCTTTACTGGGAGCGCCCAACACCCCCAGGCTCCCCCACCTTCTGTCAATGCTGCTCTTGACACAGTGCCCGCAGCACTGGCACCTCACTGTTGTGATCACACAGGACACAGTCTGAGCCAGACTGATCCCTAAACAGGTATCCCTCCACTCCCTGCTTTACTAGAGTAATGCAGTAATAAAACAAGCACAGGCATGGTTATTCCTCCAAATCACATCAAACTGTTTGTCTCCCCCAGGAAGAGGTTTCCCACACCTGCAGTATGAGCAGCGGTGACCTGTGAGACCAGAGGAGAGCCGAGTCCCTCCAGTGCCCCGGATGTAACATGCCTGGGCTCTGAATATTTATGGAAGTGCTGAGATTTGATGTGCCTTTTGTAATCTGAACTGAGCTCTCACAGAAGCACAATGAGAATCCACTTGTTCTCAGCACCGATGGACCTGTAACACCAGACCTCCTACTCAGCTTTGCCTGACTACAGCAGCAACAACAACAACAAAAAAATACTATAGTGTAGTCTCTGGTTTAGCTCAGATTTTCTGTAATCCCATCCAGAAGAGTAAATATCTGGTATTTCAGGGTGAATCAAATGTGTTGATACAGTAAGTATTGCAAACCTGTGTCCTTGTCCTTTTTCTTAGAACTGGATTTTGAATTCTCCAAAGTATGTAGGAAATGCCTACATGATTCAGGTTGCAAAATACAGCCAGGTGTAGTTCTGGGCTGTGCCATGCAGGAAGAATTGCTTCATGGAAGGGGTTGACAAGCATTGGAATGGGCTGCCCAGGTGGAGTCCCCATTCCTGGAGGTGTTCAAGGAATGACTGGACGTGGCACTCAGTGCTCTGGTCTAGCTGACAAGTGGTGTTGGGTCACAGGTTGGACTCGATGATCTCGGAGGACCTTTCCCACCTGAATGATTCTGGGATTCTCTGGTTCTGTGCCCAGGGTTGGCAGTGCCTGGCCCCCCTCCATTCCCAGGGATTTGTTCTCCCCTCCCCTCTGTCCCCACAGCTGGCACAGCTATTGTTCCTGGCTGCCAGCCCTCGTTAGTGCCATCTCCACTTGATTAGTTTCCCAGTTCTCACACATGTAGTTACTTATGCTTTGGGTGTATTTTGCATAAATTATCTGTGTGTCTGTGGAAGTGTCCCACTGCATGCTGGTGGCCAGGATGCAGGACCCCTCCTTCAGGGCCCAGGTCAGCTCATGGAAAGATAACTTATATGTGTTGTTATCAGTATAGTACTAGATATTTATAAATATATTGTTACTCTGATGGTATTAAAAAAGGGAATACAGTTCAGATTATTTGCCTGTAAATAGCCTTCCTCCCACTAAAATTAGTCTTTCTGAATATAATCAATTTTTTTTTTAGCAATACATATTTTGGTAAAAAAGCTTTCACAAAAATAGAGATAAAACATTTTATTAAAAAAAATTAAGACAAATGTGAAATATTTTCCAGGCACATCAGCCATGCCTGGACCTCCTGTGCTGGGCTTAGTTCCCCATCAAAGGTAACATCTGCAATGTATTGGAGATAAAGCAATTGAAATGCTCAGCACAAGATAAATGATCTTTTTAGTTGGAGTATAGAGTCCATAATTACAGTGGGAACAGATTAGGAAAAATGGCATTCCATCATTTTTCCTGTTCGACATTTACAGAAGTTCTGAGTATTTATTTAATATTTAAACAGTCCATCTCAGGAATATTTTCCCTGTTTGATGTGGTCGAGCACTTCCCTGACACCCTTCATCATTCACCTGGATTATTTTTCTAGGCATACATACGCTATTTTAAAATTCTGTCTTTTTATCTGCCATGTGTTTATACCCAGGCAGTTTGTTAAACTGCTAATGAGTCCCATGGGGTAGTATGTTTGAATTAAACAGACATTGAAACCTGCTAGAAATAAATAAAGCAAGCCCAGAAAAAAGTATGTAAGTATGCAAGTATGTATGTATGTATGTATATATGTATGTATGTAGTATCTATCTATCTATCTATCTATCTATCTATCTATCTATCTATCTATCTATCTATCTATCCAGTCAGAAGATTAGTTATGCTGTTTTACCATTTGTTGGGTGTTGGGCTGCCTTCCCTCTTCTTTGGGGAGTGGAGCTGGCCGAGTGGTCAGTGCTGGGGGCTCAGGGAGTGGAGCTGGCTGAGTGGTCAGTGTTGGGGGGCTCAGGGAGTGGAGCTGGACAAGTGGTCAGTGCTGGGGGGCTCAGGGAGTGGAGCTGGCTGGTAGGGTGTGCTGGGTCAGTCTGGTGGGGTTCAGGGAGCGAAGCACCAGCTCTTAGGGGTTTTTGTGGCTTTTGGAGGGCAGGGGTGCAGCCAGGTGGGCACCTCCACTACCTCTGTAACCCTAAGACTGCAGCCTGACCTGCTGCCCATGGGAACTGGACTGGACTGGACTGGAATCCCACTGAGCAGCTGTACCTGTGAGTATGAAGTTGCTTACAGTTCCCTGAAGGACAGGCTCAGGTAATTTTCAGTGAAAAAGAGTTGTAACTAAGTTGGCTTTTTTAGTCCTACAGTTTGATCATATCAGTCACTGAAGCCTTTCCCTGTGCATTCTGCATCTGGCCCCTTGGCATCTTGGGGCTGGTCCTCAGCTTGGACGTTCCAGTGATGAAAAACTCTGGGTGGTGACAAATGTGCAGGCAAGAGATGGGGATTCTGGGGAGGGCTGTGGTTCCATCAGAACGTCTGGAGACTGTGCTGCCCTGGGAGGGAAGGTTTGAGCAGCGAGGGCTGCACTCCAGGGCAGCACTCTCATGGCTTCATGGGAGGATCTGGGTTGTCCTTCCCATTGCCAGGGCAGGGCCAGGGCAGCACAGTGTGCTGAGGGCTGAGCTCCCCAGAGCCCTTTCTGCTCAGAGGAAATCAATCTCTGTAGTTTGCCTGTTAATAGCTACTTGCTCATGATGGTTTTCTTAGTCCTATTTTTCCTTGAATTGTTCAGACTACAGTTTGTCTTCATCTTCCCAGTAAATCAAGTTACCTGATAATGATCTTTTAAGGCTAAATCATGCCTAGTGTGTCCCAGTTGTCGAGTGCTGCAGAGATAATTCTCTTTTTAAAGAGTGTTAGGCCAAATGTTTGCCCAGACCCTGCTTCCATCAGTCCCTATTCTCTCTCTGCATGTTACTCTTCTGCAGCATAAGAGGATTTGTTCCTAAAGCTTGCTTTGGAATTCCCCTTGCTGCTGGTCCCAGTCTCTTTGTGTGGATACTTTCTGGATGCTTTTGCCTGAATTTCCTCTGTAGCCACTTGGCTGTCGTTGTCAGCAACGAACACTCCAGTGAAGGACTCCTTTTACTTCCCTTTTCCATCTTTGTGTCTCATCCTCTGCTGTTTCCTTCTTAAGTTTCTATGAAAAACAGGAGTTTTTCTCCCCCAGTGCTGTACTTTCAGAAATGTTGAAACTGCAGAGGCAGCTGTAGACAGGTCTTGTTTCTGTAAACACTTTTTACTGCATCATATCTTGTGTTTTAGTTAGTGGAAGAGGAGGGGGTCTTCAGCCTGGAGAAGAGAAGGTTCTTTGGAGACCTTCGAGCCCCTTGCAGTGCCTAAAGATGCTTATAAAGAGGGAGACTGACTTTTTACATTTGCAGGAAGTGATAGGACAAGGGGGAATGGTTTTAAACTAAAAGAGGAGATATTTAGATGGAATATTGGAAAAAGTCCTTCCCTGTGAGAGTGGGCAGGCCCTGGCACAGGTTGGGCAGAGCAGCTGTGGCTGCCCCATCCCTGGGAGTGTCCAAGGCCAGGTTGGACGGGGCTTGGAGCACCCTGGGACAGTGGGAGGTGTCCCTGCCTGTAGCAGGACATGGAATGAGATGAGCTTTAAGGCCCCTTTCAATCCAAACCAGTCTGGGATTCCATGAACTGTAGGAAAGTGAAGTCATTCCCCCTGTCCAGGTTTTTTGGGAAAAACACTTAACTGTTGGTGGATTAAGTTTTACTGTCCAGAAGATGGCACCATACATTCAATCTTCCTTAAAAAACCTGACCAAACCCCAACCAAAGTAAAATTCTTCAGAAAGTATGAAGGAAATGCTTGCAAAAGTCCAATGTATGATCCTTAAATTGTTATGTGCCTTGTTTCTATTTTTGTTGTAATCATCAAATATTTGATAACTATTAGTCCTATCATTAGTCAATCCTTAAAAAAAATGGCTAATAAGAAGCAGAGTGGAGGAGTTCAGAAGAAAGACTCCAGTAGAGTGTGCAGTGAATGGGAGAAAATCTCTGTTTCTGACTGTAGAATATTTTTTTAGCCTGAAACACAGAAGAGCAAGACAGGGGTGTCGGTCCAGTTTGTTCCCACAGGAACATGAAGGCCTGTGACCCAGGATTTACTCTGAAAGTGATGACAGAGATGTGATTGGATCCACGTTCCTTGGAAGCAAACATATCTGAGAAATGTTTGGGGTTTTGATGACTTTTTTTTAAACTTGTTTGGTATTTTTTTTAATGTTTGGGGGTTTTTTTGGTGGCTATTTAAAGCCACCTGAGGATGCCCCCTTGGGTGGCTGTGCTGAGTGTGAGGGGTTCAGGCTGTGGCTCAGCTCTGGGGCTTACCTTGGCCCTGACCTGGAGGGACCCTGACACCAACTCCTGACTCCCCCTGGGGCCTGACCTTGGAGCTTTGTGCTTGTATGGAAATGAGAGGTCTGCAACAAAACCTGGTGTGCTTTGCATTCTCCAGGTGTGCTCCCTGAACAGTGATGATGATGCAGGAAGACAGGAATGATTATTTTGTACTGCTCTTGGCAGCAGTTTCAATGTTCTTATTTTCTGTTCATTGCCAGCACTTTCCCTTTTCAATACTGCACTTCTTTTCTTTAATACATCGCTTTTGTTTCTGTTGCACTTATTTGTTATAAATATATTACTGTCTACAGGTTGCACAAATGTCTTCTGGGAATTTTTTCCTTCAAAGACAGGGAAGGAAAGAGGGAAAGCAGAGTTCTTCTGCTTTTGGGGATGTGTGGTGCCCCCAGTCAGCCAGGGAGCCAAGTGCTGCCCTCCTGGCTGTTTGCACAGGAGCAGCGTGGGGCAGTCACAGGGCAGGGTACCAGGGGATGCCCATGCTCCTGCCCAGCTCTCTTTGCCCCAGGATCCCTGATGGATACAGGTGAGGTGTATCTCACACCCCTGCTGGGAGGGGCTGCCTCCTGGTGCTGCCACAACTCCTGTCACAGCCTGGGACTGCTCCAGGTGGCAGTGCCCACGGGCAGCATCCTGAGCAGGGCAGATAAGCCCAGGGCCCACTGAGCCCTTCTCAGCGATTTCCCTCATGCAACAGGCATAAACAACCTTTCTTTCAGAGTCAGGCATGCATGTCTCATCCTAATTATGTTTTTTCCCCTCTAACCCGGTTTTGTTCGAGTTGTTGCCACGAGCGGTGGTGATAATGTTCTCCTTCCATTGTTACTGTAGAGAGGGAATCTGCTATAATTATTGCTTAAACTGAGTTTTTCTTAATTAAAAATGTTCAGATATCTATGGGTGCATGATAATGGGTTCGTAGATTGACCAAATGTGTTGATTTTGGGTCAGGCTAAGATGCTTCTTCCCTCTCCTGGTCAATCTGCTGTCCAGGGTGTTCAGGGCAGGGGGTGCAGGGCAGGGAGTGCAGGGCAGGCTCCAGGGGTACAGGCAGCAGGGCAGGCTCCAGGGACACAGGCAGCAGGGCAGGCTGCAGGGCAGGGGGTGCAGGGCAGGCTTCAGGGCAGGCTCCAGGGGTACAGGCAGCAGGGGAGGCATGAGGCACAGAGCTACCCACTTAAAACTTTTTGTTGAATCTCCTATTTGTTTGGGAAAGTACTAATCTTACTTTTCTATAACCAACAGAGGAGATGGGTCAGATCCATATCAGTGGGCAGATAAGTGGAAACACTTTCACAGCATCTGCTTTTCCCTTTAAAATTAGGAAAAAGTAAAAAGAATTACAAATAATTCTCTCCCTTCCCAGTCCTGTCCTTAATAAAAGTCTAATGCAGTCATGTTGAAATGGCTGGATAAGTGTTAGCTGTCTAATTAAACCTTGTGTAATCTGGTGCACTGCAAGACTGACTGAATGAGGAGGTTTCCCTTCTGGATATATGACCTTACTGAAAGCTGTCAATATTTTTTACCAAGAAAGACTAAAGGATGTGTGTTTTTCAAAGAATGGGGAGTTGTAGGCCACAAAGCTGCCTAATATTGGCTCTGATTAAAAAAAAAAAAAAGAAGCAAATTCTACAAAGAGCTATTGTTGATTTTAGGGGCACCCTGGAGCTGACAAGGCTGGGAGCTGATGGGTATGGAACAACTTCAGTGCTGTGTTGATGTTCTGAGCCCCTTGTTTACAAGTTCATTGCCAAGATTTAGTCCTGTAATGGTTTCTGGTTAATAAAAAGATGAAGAATGTGATCAATTACACTTCAGATGCAAACAATTGATGTTTGATTTTGCCTCTTTATCACATCCTTAAGGGAAGAAGAAAGAGGCATGAGGAGCCCTTGGCAGCCAGGGAAGGAAATGAGGCTTCAGGAAGACTTTTTAATGTGGCTCTCAGGAGATTCCAGACACTGCAAAAGAGCAAAGCACCCTTTAAAGTGCAGAGGAAAATAAATATTTTTAAAGGATTTCATCATATTTAACATAAAACATGTTGATTTATAAGAGTCTAATTATTATGATCATTAAAAGACCATGATTATCATTAAAAGGCTATTATCAGAAATGAAATGCTAAAAACAAATGGTATATATTAAATAGGATCATACATATTTCATAGAATATATTATACTGCAAAATAAGTTGTCATGTAGCCATGGCAATGACTTTTAAGTTACCCTTTTTGATGCCTTAATGCACTGCTCTGCATGTTTTAGTGTCAAGCCTCTGAACATGCCCAGCACTCAGAAGCTCCAGCTGAGAGTGAATATAAAGTGGCAATTATGTCCCTAACTGGTCACTCGCCTGGATAAATGGAGTTTGCAGGCACAGGCCACGTCCCTGGGAGCTGGAGGTGTGAAAGGAGCTGTGCCTGTGCTGGGGAAGGCAGTGCTGAACTCAGAGTCAACTCCTGGCACAGCTGCAAAAAGAAAAACATTAATTTTCTCGACCTCTGCTGGTCAGAATTCAACCATTTGGTGCCTCAAAAGCTCCACTTTGAGTACTGAGTTGTCTGTAGCATTCCCAGTACAAGGCATTGAAACATCAGGGGTTCTGTGCCCAGATCTCACAGAGCACAGGAAAATGTTTTTTTCAAGACAGAGATTGTCTGCACTTCTAAATGCCCCTGCCACTCCTGAGTGCCCATATCCCTTCTGAATGTCCCTAACTAAGAAACTTTCCAGAGTATAATTAAAACACCAAGACCAATATTGACTTCCCAATTAAATTGAAGGCCAGTGGAGGTAGGAATGGGTCTGTTGTAGGCCATGGGACTGCTCCTGATGATCTTTGCTCTGAATTGGACATCTCTCTGCAACAACTTTTTATTTGAAAAAAAGAAAGGGGATTCTGAAGTATCTTTGTGTGTTTAAAGTTAATAATATTTTATAGATAACCTCTTCCTCTCTCATAGTATGTCTGTCTACTTTTATTTTGAGTATTTTCTTTGATTCTGTGTCAAAGAGCCGATAGGTACAGCATGGCTGATAAGATCCAGCTGAGATTAAAATGGCTTTGGGTTTGGGTAGAGACAAGAACAGGTTTTCCCTATCGGATCTCATAAAAGCAGGAGGGATGGATGCGTGGTGGGTGCTGAACTCTCATTTACCCTCTCATTACATCGTCTGGGGTGAGAGCTGGCCTTGGTTCAGATGCTGCAGAGGCCATTGAAGGCTTTTATTGCAGTCTTGCAATGCTGAGCTGCTTCTCTGAGGAGTCAGAAACGGAATTACCCATATGAGTTCCACGCTGATGGTGTGGAATTCCTTATGAACAGCCTCTCCTTGTCACACCAGATGGTCATTGTTCTCTGGGCTTTCCTGTTTCCCCTTAGCTGGGGTGGTGTTGGGGTTCTGGGGCTGCAGCACCTGGTTATGGTCTTCCAGCACCTGAAGGGAGCTGACAAGAGAGATGGTGAGAGACTATTCACAAGGGCCTGGAGTGGCAGGACAAGGGGGACTGGCTGCACACCAACAGAGAGCACACTTAGATGGGAGATCAGGAAAAAGTTCTTCCCTATGAGGGTAGTGAGGCCCTGGCACAGTTTGTCCAGAGAAGTTGTGGCTGCCCCATCCCTGGAAGTGTCCCAGGTTAGGATGGACAGGGCTTGGACCAGACTGGGCTGGTGGGAGGTGTCCCTGCCCATGGCAGGGGGTGGAATGAGATGAGCTTTGAGGCCCCTTTCTACCCAAACCAGCCTGGGATTCTGTGTTTCTGTGTTTGTTTGGCTTCTCAATAGGCACTGTAGAAGAATATCCCAGGTCTTGCTCTCTTTCTTCAGGGGGACAATTAACTGAGTTGCTTGAGGCCAGAATTCATGCCCTCACCCCTGGCTGTTGGCTTGGTGACATGGTAGGTGAGACAGACACCTCTCCAGAAATTGTGGGGTCTGCTCACACCCAAACAACCCACCCTGCAATCCTGTCATCAGGGTACCTTAAACAACCTCCAAAGTGACACCACAGTCACTCGGAAATTACACAGATGTGGCAGAGGGTGACATTCCTGTCATCCTGACACAATGGTGACATTAGCATCTAATTATCTTGTAGTCAATTCAACATCAGTCACATCCTGTAGATCACATATTGCACCACCTTGATTAACTGAATCTCCCAGGGGCATTAAATGAGTTTGGATTCCCAAGAATCGAGGTGATCGTTGCGTGGATTCGATGGGAATGGCGGTGCTGGGCCGTGTTTGGAATGGTGGTTTGCTGGTGTGGGGTCAGGTGAAACAGAGCTGTGATGCTGAAAATGAATAGACAGGAAAATGAGAAGCTTGGACTGGCAAACCAGGCAGGAATGGTGTTACATCAGGGCCTGGTTCCTCAGGATGTGGCTGCAGCTCTGCCTGCGCAGAGCACAGGGGCAGGCACAGGGAGCAGGACACAGACTTGGCTCTGCTGGGAGGATCCTGGGGTCAGCACAGTGCAATTACTGCTGACTTGACTTAAATCTGAGCAGCACTTTCCTGTTGTCAGGGCCTCCCTAATTTCTCACTAGCCCCAGCTACAGCCAGGGCTGTCAGAGGTTGTTGTGTGAACTGCTGGAACGTGGCCTGGCAGGGCAGGGGACAGGGTGGCCATTGCTGTCCTTGCTGGACACACCCAGACGTCCGGGACATCACTGAGCACAGTCAAACAACCTGTGCAAACAGTGAGTAAGGTATTCCACAGCCACTCCAACGTGAGTGAGAGAGAAACAATGCCTGTTAAATGGTTGGGCTGGTTATGCAGCCCTGAAGTCTCCAGGTTTTGCTGCCCTTGGAAATGCCTGTTGTCTCCCAAGGAGTGGATGTTGCTGAGTCCCACTGAGCTGCTCTGAATGGCACCCGAGCTGTGCCAACACAACACGGCTCCTCTCGCTAATGAGCACTTCTGAGCAGCAACTGCAGTGGGTTCTGGGAGTCCAGCCACTGAGATGTTTTCCTCTATTTAATTAGATAACAGTCAACACATTTCAGAAATAATGGCTCTCCCTTAAGAACCATTTGTTGTAGGCGTTGAGTTTTCTGTTTCTCAATTATCCCTATTTCAGAAAGCATTTCTGATTTTGATTGATCCTCAGTTGTTATTAATGCCTTCTCGGCTGTTTTATCAAGAAATGAGAACTATAAATTCATATCTCTGGATGTAATCACACCTTTATTACAGCCCATCATAGAACACACAACAAAAAATAAATGCAGCTTTACATCTCAGTATTACTCAAATGAGTTCGGATTTTTCTTTCTTTTTTTTTTTTGTTTTTTTTTTTTTGTATGAGCAACCTGGTTTGGGGATACTTTTATGCGTGTTTACTCTAACCACACATAAACATTACCTTCTTGCTTAGCACTTAAAGTAGTTGCAAAATTTAGTTTTAATGACATGACTAGTAATGAATTGCTTTGGCCACCCAGAGCAGTTGTCCTCATGTTATCAGTCACTGTTTAGGTATTCATGAGAGAAATCTTTTCATTATTCACAGAGACAGAGAAACAAACCTTAAATTTAATTGTATGACCGAGCACCAGAATCATAATGTTTACATAACAGTTAATGCTTTCACTACTTATCAATTCACTTATGTTGTTCTGTGAGAAGTGAAGTGTCGAACAAATACGTAGATCTTTCTCTTCCATGTATGTAAAGACAGAATGTGATTGAGTAAGTATACTGAAAAATTTGATTTTTTTGTGAATAGTTTTCCTAACTCCTGCTGGCATGCCTCTATATCTCACTGAATACATTCCCCTTTCAAATTAAGGAAAAAGTTTTGGTGCATTTGTGTGGGCTGTGCCTTGTTAGGCTGGGGTAGCTCGTGCAGCACATCCTTGCTCAGAGCACCCTTAGGAGCAGCCTGCTCAGGACAGGTGGGTTCAGTGTGTTGCTACAATCCAGCAGGACTCCTGCATGTGCCATTGACAGGACATACATGAGCAATCCCATGTGTCAGCTGGGTTTTGCACATCCCAGATTAGTCATGTCTCTCAGTCCCTCCTGAATGCTTCCCTTGAATGCACTTCATTAAATGCCAGTTTAGATCTTTGGAAGAATAAGTCTATAAGAGAATCAAGGAACAGCACTTAGGTCACAAAATCAGATTGAAATTTTGGTGCTACTTGGAGTTTCCTGAAGTTTTTCTATGCATTTTTTTATGTAGGACCAAGCCATAGTGACTGTTCTAAACTAGTATTATTCAAGTGCTGCTGATGTCTGATGTATTTAATTGCCCAACTACACCTGGTAACAAAACCAGCCTGGGGCTGACCCTTCCCTGGGGCCCCGTAGTGGCTGTTGTGGGGTGTGTGGTGATACTGGGGGTTTGGGTTCATGTGCTGTGGGCAGGGGAAGGAGGTGCCCTGGGCAGTCTTGCTTCTTGATGCATGCATGAAAATTTCTGTTTGATTCCTGGAAACAAATTGGGTGTGGTCATATCTTCTACCAGCCGTTTGGATATGTGTGATGTTTAAGGCAAATACAAACAAAAATAGACCCTCCTACTGAGCTGCCTGTGCAGTGCTGGGGGACCTGGGCATGCTGAACCTCTCTGTGTTGTGCTGGTATCAGAAAAGCTGGGTCAAAATTTTCACTTTCAGTTAAATTTGGGAGTTAATTTGTCCTCTGCAATGGCATTGAAGATGTATTCACCAGCAGCGTGGTGCATGCTGACCTCCTTCCCATTCAGTAACTCTTGCTGTGCTCCTCTACTTCAGCTCTGAAACCAAAACTCTTCAGCAGTCTCAGGCTTTAGCTTATATTTTTATCATTGTAGTGCTGGCAATAAAGGTTTCATGTGGAGCAAGAAGGACAAGAACAGTAAAATAGGTTAAGTGGCACAGTAATTGAACCTGGTAACAAATGGGGGGAGCCTTCTTTGCAATAATTTCTCTGCTTTGCATGATGTGCAGCAAACAGGGTTTCTGTGGGCTGTTGATGTGTGTGTGCTCAATGTGCCACATTATTAACACACACAGAAACTGAAGAATTGGCAGGTTGTCCTCTCAGCACACAGATTGCTGTTACCCAGAGTGCAGCAAATGAGGAGCTCAATAATTCATTCAGGGCTGTGTGCTCAGCAGAACGGAGGGAGGGTAATCCTGCTTGGAGAGTGGGATCACCCCGAGTAAAGCCCTTTGGGAAGTGCAAACCTTTATAAACAGCAGAGGCTGCACCACAGCTCTGTGTTTCAGGCAGCTCCTCAGTCAGTGCTTTCCAGGCTCATAGGATCCTTCTGGCTGCATTGCTCTGCAGGCCCAGCATCCTTCTGGCCTGCCAGGATTTTGTCCCTGTGTTCCCTTTTGCTGTCTCCTGCTGCCCTTGGCAGGCACTGAGAGCTCTGCTCCCCAGCCCCAGGGTGCTGTGCAGGTGAGGGCTCTGACCACCTCTGTTTGTGTGAGCTCCTCGTGCCCCTTGGTTCAGGGTCACACAATGCACTCAGGGAGGTGATGCTCCTGTCTGAGGATGGCTCAGAGTAACTCCTCCAGGAGCAGCAGTGGAGCTCAGGACGGATCCCTGCGGGCATGTGGCTTCCTAAGAATGCCCATTGCCTGCTACCCTTTGCTGTCTATCTGCCACCTGCTGCCCACTTCCTACTGACCTGGTGCCACCTCACCTCATCTTCCTTCCCTGCAGCACTACTGTGGCTTTCCTCTGCCTCAGCCAGCCCTTTTCCAGGCTCTGTTTCAGGAGCCCTGGGGCTTGCTCAGAAAGCAAATACAAGAGAAGGTGGTTGCCCACAGCAATGTGTAGCTCTGGGGGGCTCAGCTCCATCATCCCAACAGCTCTTGGGTATCCCCAAATCCTATGAAGGCTGAAAGCTGCCACTTTACTGCACTACAATTCATAAGAGAATTAAGTTTAAGGCAAATGAGAATTTTCCTTCTGAATAAGTGTCCCCACACAGGCACAATGTCTCAGTAGTCTCCTGTAGATTCACAGCTTGTGTTCATTTAGATCAGTTCTTGCTGAGCCCCACAGTGAGGGGGAGCACATTGGTGGAGGGAGAGGTTGGGTTTGCTCCTGTTTTGTCCAGGAAGTTTTGCCAGGAAGTTTGTGGCACTGAATGTGACTGTTGGAAATATCTCTACATGTGTGATCATGGTGTGATCTGCTGGTGCTCCCCTGCCTTCCTGGCATTGCCCTTTCAGACAGGGAGGGAGTCTCTGATGTGGTACTGCCAACCCTGCCAGCAGGTGCCTGTTAAAATAAACTCCTGCAAGGTGAACTGGCTGGACCCCCAGCACCTTTGTGTAGTCCCTGACTTGGCAGGTTCATAACACCACAAGGACACATCCCCACTCCTGCCAGAGCACGGTGCTGACCCCAGGGCTGCAGGCTCTGTGGCTGTGGGGGGCACAGGTGACTGAGCAGGTGAAACAGGAGCTCAGGGCCACACTGAGCTGCCCAGGGAGGTCCCACCTCTGACCAAGGCAGACCATGAGAGATCTGCAGGGATCCTGTGCTGCTGCCCCTGGGAAAGGTGGGAACTGGGGAGAATGGGACACAGCCTGCCACTCAAACAGGAAATGCAGGAGGAAAAATGTTACATGTCTTATTTGCAACTGTCATATTTTTTTAATGGGTGTTAATATTGGATTCTTTGGCAAAATACCTCCCTGTCCTTAATGAAGTTCCAACCTGGCCGTGGTTTCAGCCTGCTTTGTGAGTGACGCTAAAGGCTTTGAGGTTCAACAGTGGCCACATCCTGTGTATTGCCAGGGATAACTAGAGGTAAAGAAAATACCAGCAATCCCTGCATTAATTAGCAAATGAATTTGCTCTGCCTGTGCTAATATTGATTTTTTTCCCTCCAGTTTTGCAAATCCTGGCTAATGAATTTTCTGTCAAGAATACTTGCCAAAAAAGGGAAAATTTGGTCAAATGTAGAATTTTGATGTCATATGAAATAAGGGTGGGGATGCCAGAGCATATTTGACTCAACTCAGTTCTGAAGTTCATCTTGCCAAGAAAAATATTAAATATTATCTAACTTGCTTGCAAGGAGGAAGATTACTTCCAGGATTTATTCAGGGTATGGCTTAGAGCTCCATGAAAGAATGGTGGTCTCTGAGACAGAGGCTGTTGAGGAGTCAGAACAGCTACTCCCTGTATTTTATTTTCCCAGCTCACAGTGCATGTTGTGACTGCTGACATGTCCCAGCTGAACACAGCTCAGAAGCTCTGGCTGCAGCCCTTGGTGTTTGAAGACAAGCTACAGAAAATGGTGCCTAACTCAGCAGTGTCAGTGCCCGTCTCTGCTGCGGAGCCACGGGAAGGCAGCGTGGGCAGTGCAGCTCCAGGGGTGGTGTGCCAGCTGGTTTGGTACCCCCTCCTCCCCTCCCTCCCTCCTTAGAGGGTCCTAGGAATAGTTATCCTGTCCCCACAGCTGGAGGCAGCAGGAATGGGGGATTTTGTCCCCATTGCAGCCCTTTCCAGCAGCACCTCTGGAGTGGAGCAGGGCAGGTCAGTGGTGTTACCTCTGTCCATTCCAGGATGAAGGGACAGAGACACAGCCATGAACTGAAAGAGCCTCTGTTGCATTTGGTGTCCTCTGAATTACTTTAAGTGAATTTTTTGTGTTATCAGGCTCAATATCATCAGCACCACCCCCAAACCTCTGCAGCACAGCCACGATTGCTGCCACCACTGTAGCCACACTGTCACTGCTGATAACTTCACTCTGACATTAGAGAGATTAATTTACTGTGAAAATGACCCTCAGGAGAGTAGTGAAGATGCAGGATAAATCATATTTGAAAAATTGTATGTCTCATTGTTTCAGAACTTCTAATTAACTTTTTCTATCCATCAAAAGTACTGGATATGGACACATCACATCTGCCCCATCATTCCAATGGGATGGCTCATGGAGCCAAAACCCCTTTTACCCTTCTGTGGGAGATGGGATGGCTGTTGTGTTGTACTGGAACTGAATCACATTGTTTCCATCTTCTGCATTTTCACTGTGGAGGAAAAAGAACATCTCTTGGATAAGTGTAGAGCTAAGGTTTTTTCATGTTTTTTTTTTTTTTCTGAAAAACTCAACAATCAAATATTTCAAATAACCCAACTCTGTGACCTGTGAGTCTGGAGAACAGGAGAAGTTAAGGAGAAGTTACATTTTAAATCTGTAACTCACTCAGTTTTCTGATCATTAATCTGCTTGTCATTTTTTCTGAGGTTATCATCATTTTCCTCACTGTTTCTCCTGTTTTCACCTTTATCCAATATTCTATAAAACATAATAGAAAACTTTCCAGACATGGAGGCTGTAATAAGACCCAGCAGAGACTCCAACTAGGGAATTTCTGCCATTTAAGTAATTTTCTCTTGCTATTTTGCCCAGTTTGATATGCTCAAGCAGTTTCTGGCTGTAGCAAATCCTGTCTCAGCTGTGCAGTCAAGGTGGGATGTCACTGACACATTTGAGGTGACTGAAGACCCCTCCCTGCTCACACCTGGGAGGAGGAGGAGGAGGAGGAGGAGGAGGAGGAGGAAGATACGACACAACAGCAGCATGAAGTCAGTCTGGTACTCTGCTGGCGGTAGATCAAAAGAAAAAGTGTTCTCCTCTTTCTTGTCTGGACTCCTGTCTCCAGAACACCCTTCTGGCCTATTTCCAGCTGAGATTTGGGTGCCCAGAGCCCTTTGCAGCAGAGCCCCAGGGTTTGCTCTGCCTGTCCCTGCAGGAGTCTCATCCAGGCATCCCCACTCACTGTTTGCTCCATTATCACCCGGACAGCAGGGCTGCATTCTGAGGTAATCCCCAATCCCCAGGGCAGCAACAGAACTGGGATCTGTTCCTGTTTCCCAGCACTTTCCCTCTCCGTTCTCCCAGGAAAGGGAGGGGTGAGCTCAGCTCATGTTTAAGCACCAGCCTGAAGGTGCATTTGCAGGAGGCTGGTGGGGACTTTCCTGACTTGGAGTGCTGGGATGGCTCGGCAAGAGCTGAGGCGGGTTAGGGAATCATCCTCTGAATTTCTGTGTTTGTTGAGGAAATACAGTAACTGAAAACAGTGCTTTCTGGGCTCAGATTCGAAGGTGCTGGAAGTGGTTCCTTCTGGCAGGAGGTCCTTGATGAGAAGTCAGTGCTGGGCTGGGACTGTGCCAGCCTGACCAGGGCTCTGCTGCTGCTTCACTGCAAGCTGTGCAATTAGAAGGAGCCCTGAGCCTGCTCCCTGGTGCCTCTCTCGCTGCCCTCCTGCTGCACAGCTGCACAAGATGCTCTGGGCTCCTGCCCTTCCCACAGGTCTGCCAAGCAGCGAAGTGGTGCCGTGCCAGTGCTGCCAGCTGTGCCCGCAGCCTCCCCTCTCCCTGCTGGGCTGGGCCAGTGCTGGGATTTCTGTTCTATTTTATATGTAAAAGCTCTGTCTTGAGCATGTACGGTTGAAAGCTTCCTGATGGCTCTTGCTTGGGAACTTGGCACCAAGGAAGTTGGAGGACAGACAACTCATGCATTAGATTTCCTAGAGCAGCTTTCTTGCTTGAAAAGGAGAAAAAACCCCCAAAACTTACATCTACAAAAAAGTGGTTAGTAGCATGTGTCAGATCCATCTGCACACGTAAAACATGGAGGGGAGAGGAAAACTTATTAAAATGTAAATGCCAGAATTCTGTAATGGATGAGAGATTCAAATGACCTTGTTTCAGCAATAACCAACCATAAGATTCCCAGTTTCTCAGCCTGTGAGTGTGATAGGATCATCCCACTTGGCAGAGGGGAGCCCTGGCTGGATTTATGGGTCAGCCTGTGCTCATGCCTGGGCTGTTCCCCCCCACTGCTCTGGACTGGACTGTGGGCTGGCAGCCAGGTGGTCTCAACAACATCCCAGGTCCAATGGCTGGTATTCACTAAAGCCAATCCACTCTGAATGTGGCTTTTATCCCATCATTTTCTGTGGAATTTTATCAGGGTTTTTGTGCCAGTGTGCTAAGGAAAGGCAGAGAGTTCTTGTCCCAGAGACATGATGTAAAAGGTGTTGGCCTCCTGAAGTACAGCTAGGTGCCCACTGGGATTTTCTCAAGGCTTACTTTTTCTGGAAATACATTTAATTCTTATGAATATCAGTGTTTTATAAACTTTCTTTTAAGCTGGGCATCTGTCTAGTTTGAAAATTTATGTGAGTGGTTATGGGCAAGGAATATCCCCAACCACCTCAGGCTTTGCATGAGGGACAGCAGTGGTGAGTGCCCATGGGGATTGTTCATGCCTCAGGGGAGGCTTGGCCCCAGTTGGCTGCCCGAGCTGGGACAGAGGCAGCATTGCCCTGTGGGGAAGGAGACCTGCTGGGAGTCTGGAGGTGCTGCAGAAGTTCCTCCTGGGCTGGGGAATGTTCGTGTTGCTGTCTGCTGAACAGAGACTCTGTTGCAGAAGGTCTCTGATCTTGGTGCCTGTTTGAGTTTCTTTCTGTCAGAACAGCTGTTGCCCTGGGGCGTGTTGGACCCAGTGCTGCACAGCCACAGCAGGGCAGGTATGAAGAGCAAAGGTATTAGTGGGCAAAGTAATCAGCAAGCAAGCAAATGAACCCCCCAGGCTGTTTGTCATGAGCCAGCTACGTGGGCAGAGCCCTCCTGCAGCTCCCTTAGAGAAACAGCTCCATGACAACTTGTCTGTCAGTGGCAAGGAGACTCTAATTTACTGAATCTGGAGAAGTTGCCTCCAAGGGAATGAGGCTGATGACAATGTGCCAGGGCACCTGCCAGCACATGGGGCAGGGTGGTAGTGCTGAGGCCAGGGAAGAGCCTTACCCAGTACATGTGGGGCTCAACGTACCTTTCTTGAAGTGTCTCCGAGATCTGCCCAGATGGTGAGTTGCAGATGGCTCTCTGAGGTACCAATTAGCTCTTGAGCAGTGCCAATGTTGCCTTGTGCTTTCTTACTGAGTTTGGTATTGGGATTTTGCTGCTTTCCTTCAAAAAACTCATTGGCTGCTGCTGACCAGCTGGAGAGTTCCCACTGCAGCACCTGCCTGGCTGCTGCTGTCCAAGCGAGGGGCAGCCCAGGGCTGCTGGGCCATCTGCAGCATGGCATGTGTGCAGCACTGGGGTGGAGAGGGAAGGCTCCCTGCAGAACAGGAGTGTGGCACTGGTGGCACTGGGGCAGCCCAGGGCTGCTGGGCCATCTGCAGCATGGCATGTGTGCAGCACTGGGGTGGAGAGGGAAGGCTCCCTGCAGAACAGGAGTGTGGCACTGGTGGCACTGGGGCAGCCCAGGGCTGCTGGGCCATCTGCAGCATGGCATGTGTGCAGCACTGGGGTGGAGAGGGAAGGCTCCCTACAGAACAGGAGCGTGGCACTGGGATGCAGCTCCCCACCCATTGTGGTTTAAGGGTCCCCATCCTGATGTCTCTCTGGCTCTGACCTGGGAGGGCCACATGCCGGTGCTGCCCCACTGACCCGACCGGGCAGGAGCAGCCAGAGCTGGCAGGCAGTGCCAGGCAAGGGAGGGGTTTGGTGTCTGCAAGTGCTCAAGTGAACGTGTCCAGGTGGGGAGAGGAGCATTTCAGTTTATTGTCACCTTTGATCAAAGGGCTGTCAGGAAGGTGGACTCAAAGGTTGGACATGATCCAGTGGTTGGGCTCTGAGGGGCTGGAACATGGCAGTGGGGCCAGGGAAGGGTCTGGTTTCATAAGTCTGATGAGGAGCAGCTGAGGGAGCTGGTGGGGCTTAGGCTGGAGGAAAGGAGGCTTAGGGGGGACTTTTGTGCTCTCTCTAAGTCCCTGACAGGAGAAGGGAGCCAGGTTGGGGTTGGGCTTGGGCTCTGCTCACAGAGAACAAGGGACAGGACAAGAGGAAATGACCTCAAGCTGCACCAGGGGAGGTTTAGGTTGGATATCAGGGAAAATTTCTTTCCTAGAAGGTTTGCCCAGCCCTGGCACAGCTGCACAGGCAGTGGTGGAGTCTCTACCCTTGCAGAGATTTAAAGTTGTGTGGATGTGGCATTTGGGTATATGGATTAGTGGTGACCTTGGCAGTGCTGGGATGGCAGTTGGACTCCATGGTCTCAGAGGGCTTTCTAACCTAAATCATTCTGTGATTCCAATATGTTGTGAGGGTAGGGGAATGTGCTGTGAAGTTGCTTTGGACTGACAATTCATGACAGTATGTTTATGGGTACAGTTGGGAGAAAATTCAACCACAAAGGGAACTCAGTTGTATTTGTCATTAGTTCTGATTTACTTCAACAGATGTTTGCTGGGAGCTGCTTTAACCTGCTTAATTTGTCTCTGAGTAAAGGGAAACAGATAGCCTCAATTAAGAGACTGATTAGCAAGTTCTTTAAGGACTTTCTATAGTTTTAGTCATTATTGTTGATACAGGATGTTGACTCCTGGGAGCTGGGATTTAGGTATTAAGTAAAAGCTGGAACACATTGCAATTGTGGTGTACTGGGAATTTGCTCCTCGTCTGTCTCAGTCTTGGCTGTGTGAGAAGTTGCCAGGTCTTTGCTGCAACCCCTCAGTCCCTGATCACAGCCCCTGCCTGGTGGGCACTGCCCACCCAGGGCTGCCCAGCAGTGCCAGTGGCACTGCCAGCAGTGTGGGGCTCCACACCATGGGTCACTGTGCAGTGTGATCTCCAGCCATTGACTTTCATCTTGTAAACAAAGTCTGGTTTTTTTACCTTTCAATGCTGTGTTGCACAGTGCAGGGACAGCACACATCCTGCTGGCTGTGGTAGGCTTTGGCCCATCGCAGTGGTTACAGAGGTTTCTTCCTTTTAATGTTTATTCTTCCTCCTTTTTCTTTTTTCTCTGAAGGATGGTGCCCTGGTGTGTCCACCATTAACATGTCCAACTCTAATCCATTTAATGGCATCCCTGGCTGCACTCCCAGCAGACACATCTCCAAGTCTGGAAGCAGTGACAGGCTTGTCATCTCAAAGGTGCATATTCCAGCCTCCCACAAGCATTCCCTGCTTCCCTGCATGCCCAGCGCAGGTGCCAGGATGAACTTCTCTCCTGGCAGCTTATCTTTGGCAGCACAGTTGGTTGACTTTTCCCTCTGTGCCATCTCACTCCCCTGCACTGTGCAGCAGCTGAAGGCTGTTCTCTGTTCTCTGCTACTATTCTGAGCCAAGGCTGAGGGGCTGTTCTACCTGTGTTGTCTGGCTGTGGTCTTGGAGCCACGGAGAGATCCAGCTGGGAAGGGTTGGTCCAGAGAGACCCTCAGTGACCCTTCATGTAACTGCTGTGGTGCTCAGAAATCAGTGAGTTCAAACACTGGGTTGGTGCTGCATTTTGCCCAGGCACAAACTGCTGGGGGACACTTTTGATTTAATCAGATGCAAAAGATCATGCTGGCCTTGCTCCTGGGCACAGCTCGTGGGCACAGCTTTTCCCTGCACCTCCCGTGTGGGTTTGGAACACCCTGGGACAGGAGCATTGTGAACGTGGCGCTCCCAGACTCGGACACAGCGATCCACTCCATCCCCTGTGAAAGGCCAGACCAGGGAATTCTTCCCCAAATTGTGACAAGAAGCATTTACAGCTCCTATCTCAGTTCTCAGGTATTGGTTTAACATTAAGGCTTATGTTAAACACTTGCTTATGTTTCATATCTAGTGGAAAGGCTGCTTGCACAGAAAGGGAAGCCAAATTCTTTTGAAATAAATAATTATTTTGATGGCCACCATTTCAAAACAAATGAACAAACAAACAGAAAAAATCATACTGAGAAATGACATGGAGAAAAAGTTGCAAGCTGACCACACAAAGCAGCCAGTCATTTCTGGAGACCTTGACTAGCAATATTTTAGCCCATTTTGACCCTTCTTTGGCCCCACTCAGCTTACACATCTTAGTGCTGCGTTCTGAAGCCGATGAGTGCTTTGGTGACTGAAAATTAAGTCAATAAATGAATGTGGAGAACTCAGCCAGGGGGAAAAAATCAGTCCTTACAGTACCATGAAAAGTTATTTATTTATTTCTATTGTCCCTCAGAGAATGTTGCCACAATCATGTTGAAAATAATAAACAATTTATGGCTGCAAATTGCATTTTAGGCATCTAAAGGCCAGTTTTTTGCTTAAAAAGAAAAATAAAGAAAAGAGAGGACAGAAAGTCTTGGAGAAGGAGCCATGAGAAGGCAGTAAATCTGCAAACCAGAAGGGTGAGGTGCACTGCCCAAACCACCTCATTGAAGGTTGATGGTGAGCAGTAGTTTAGCCCTGATGAATTGAGGCACCCGACCTGTAGGTGACTTCACTGGTGTTTAATGGTTCTCATCTGGCTGCAACATGAGACATTAATGATCTTAGTGTGCAGCTAAAAATTCACTTTGGTGATCTGTTCCCAAGCCTCCTTGTGCCTGGAAAACCTGAGGAAAGTTGTGCTGCAGCGAGGGGAGGGTCATTGGCAGCCCCACCCTGGGATGGTCCGAGCTGTGGTTTCATCTCTGCAGCCCTTGGGGCTGCCAACCAGGAGTGACAGTGACCCCACACAGGTTTTATTGAACTGTGCCACTGCCTTCAGAACAGCATGGCAGCAGGCTAGATGTAATCCAGGAAATGTTTATAGGGTGGCCAAACCTTGTTTTCAGTTGCATTTTAGTGTGTGAAGCTCTTCCCTCTCTCTTGGCAAGCAAAACTCCTTGAGTTTTTGCAGATATGCAACGTGGACATAACAATCTCTGGAAATGAGTTTTGAGTAAATGATTGTTTTCAAAGATTACAAAAGAAACCAAACCTTCAGTTCTGGTTAGGATTTTCATTTCACCAGTCAAAGCTCCTCTTCCTCTAGGACATCACAAACAATCTGTTCAACTATAGAAGGGCCTGTCAAGAGACGTCTGTGAAGACATGAGGCAGCGAGGGGAACAGCTCACAGGGCTGCCCCTCAGGCTGAGCTCGTTAAAAGGCACCACTGTGTGCAGGACAGGTTTTTGATGGAGAGTTTTATTTGTAATTGTTACATCACCACCTATGGCTGTTACAGAGGAAGAGAGACCCAGAGGATTGATTTCCCCTGCAGGTTTAGAGTCTATTTTGAGCAGTTAGCACTGTGAGTTTTCTGTCTCTTGGTCAGGCCATTGCTGTGCCTCATGCCCTTTGAGTCTCTGCCTGAGTCCAGCACTCATGACAAGGGCTAAGAGTGGGGACAAGGGCTCCTCTGGTCTGGAGCTCCATGTGGTGTTCCTTCAGCTTTTAAAAATAATGTTACAGGGAAGGGAAAAGTTATTTTTTAAAGCAGGGAAAGCTGTGAATGGGACCTGATATGGGTCATGGTATATTGTGTACATGGAATAACCTAAACATGCCATATGTGGTTGTTCTGAGGGGAGGCTGAAGATCAGGAATATCCTTCAAACCATTCAGCTCTGCAGGAGTGCAGACTTGAGTCCTGGCCAGCCCTCCGGACCAGGGGATGGTCCCTTCACCTGGTGATGCTGGTACAGACTGAGATGAAGCCCCACACCTGGAGTGGCATCTGGGCCTGGGTAAGAGTTGTGTGTCAGGCGTGGGTGGTTGGAGGAGTCAGCACAAGGCTGAACAGCACAGGGAACGTCAGGAAGCAGGAGGTCTCTGCACAGCGTCACCCGTGGGAAGGGGCTGAGTCTGGGGCAGGATGCTGGGGAGGGCTGTAGCTACTTTTGCTTGTTTATCTGGTCAGTGCCAGCCTGTTGTGTGGGCAGCTTGTGCTTGTCTCAAGACATTTGGAGTGGATAATCTTATCAGTGCCAGTCCGTTCTTGGCTTCTCTGTCCACCTGCTGACTCCCTTGTGTCACCCTTCTGGTGCTTCATCCATCTGTTAAGAATTTACTTACAAAATGCATTAAAATGAATCACTGTGATTTTATGTGCACAGGGGTCCCTTTTCCAGTGTCTCAAACCCCAATAAATAGCTATGTCTGTAGTAATTGTGCTGTAAAGTCCTGCACTTCAGCACTAGGGATACAGGAATGCCATGATGCCCAGGGAACAGCCTTTTAACATTCAGATTTGGTGATTTTCAGGGTTTGTTTTATACCTTGATGTTGGGAAATACAGATTTTCAGACCAGGTGCATGTGCTGAGCACTGTTATTGAAGACATATTCAGGTACAAAGCACAGCAGCTTCCATTGAGTTACTGCCTGACTGAAGAGTATCACAGCTGAGCCCTGGGGCTGCAGAAACCCAACAGATCCAGGCATTTGTGTTTCTGGGCTATTGATTTTTCATGGGAGAGAATGAGGTGACCCTGCAAGGAGAGAGTTGGCTGACCTAGAGATTAAGAACTTTAAATGATATGTCCCAGATAGTGAGCAACATGATACAAAAACACTCTGATGCATCCAGCACAGCCCAACACAGCAAGGCCTGAACAGCTGCCTGAGGACACCCAGACAGCCAACCTAAAATATAGGTCAATGTTTTCAAATTTGGTTTAAGTTCTTTTTGCCCAATTAATCTATATCTACCAGTATGTTAATGAGAGGGAGATGCAGAAATCTGACTGGTGCTGAAAGGTCCTTGAAGCTGAAAGAAAACACTTCCAGATTGTGGCTAATTATTTTTTTCCTTAAAATGTATTACTCTGGAAGATAAGCAAATGTGGTGTTTATTTGACCTGTGTACCCTGTACCAGACTCTCTTTCCAAATAGTGTGCTTTAAAGCAGCAATTAAGATGTTGGAAAAAGAGAAGAAAAAGCTGCTGGAAACAGAGCAGCACAGTGAAAAGGAAGGGATGACCATGGTCTGAAATCACAGCCATCTGCATTGAGGTGTTCATTCCCCATGGCCGTGGCCCTGTGGGCCCTGGGCTTGGTTTCCAGCCTTGCTGAGCCCTGGGCTCAGTTTCCAGCCTTGCTGAGCCCTGGGCTCGGTTTCCAGCCTTGCTGATTCCCCTCATGGCTCTCATGCCATCTGCTGGTTTCATGCCAACAAGCCGAGCCTGGGAGTGTTCAGCCAAAGGAGGGGTCTGTGCCCTGCCCTGTCAGTCAGCCATGGGACCCCAGGGTGGGCTGCAGGCACAGGGTGCTGATACCAAGTGCTGTAGTTGCCCCTGTCTCATTCACAGCTCTGCATCCCTCCCCAAGGTGAGCTGTAATCCTTGAGGAGCTATCAGGATATCTGATTTATGCAAGAGTCTGTAATAAACTGGCAACAATTATTTCTGTGGCTAATGAGAATGTAAATTTTCAGATAACATATGTTAATAATGATAAGCAAAACTTCTGATAAGAACACCCCCCAGCAGAGAGGAAAACTGCTCTGCCTGCTGTAGTGTGGCTGCCCTGTGCTGTGAGGAGCTTCCCTGAAGGAGGAATTTGCAGGATAGAAATAGGGTCTTGAGACCAAAAGTGTCTTCTTGACACAGACCTCGTTCTTCCCAAGAGGTTGAGATGGTTGTGCCTGTGTGGTGACTCTGTTTAGCCTGAGGTGAGGCAAAGAAGGGGCCATTCTGATTTACCTTTCTGCTGTACATTGCAGTTCACCTTTCTGATAATCATTTTGTTGCATCTCTGGGAAACAAACCTAAAAATGTGATGCCCAGGCCATGCTCCTGGTGATGCCAGTGGGAGCTGTGGCACAGAGCTGCTCCCCCCAGTGAGGGACTGGGGCCTAAGGGCTCCAGATGGGGCTTTGATCATCTGCCCATGGTTCTGAAATGCACAGATTTCCTCCCTCTGTCCTAATGGCTTCATAACTGATTCATGATCTCACTCTTCTGAGGAAGGTTAAGATGTGGCTGACTATGCTGCTGAGCAGATGGTTTTGCTTCATGGTGTTTCTACTAGGCTGGAAAGTATCAGTGCCTGACCTAAGAAGAGGTTTATATTTCATGTAATAGGGGCTATACATCCCCATGTGCATGTGTTTGTAATGCACTGGTGGAATTTATCATACGAACATCCAGACCTCTTAAACAAACACCAAATTTAACTTTAAAGCAATGATAATTTGGGGGGTGGGGGGGGGGAACCAGTGGGCATCATCTGTCGTCAATCTGATAGTCTGTGATATGTGTAACCAATTGTTCGTATTTACATTAATTTGCATTGTGAAAAGCAATTTTACAGTTTCAGTCAGACTTAATAGGCAATTTACAGCTTGCTGCCTAATGGCACAGTTACTTAAGCCTGCCCTGGGGTGCTTTCAAGACCTGAGAGGGGACTAAACCTTTTAAATGTTCAATTGAACAGCCTATAAAGTCAGGAAGTCCTCAGCTATTAGAGCTGGCTCCTGCCTGCCTTGTCAGATTTGACATTGTTGAGGCAGATGCCCTTTGATTTGGGTATATTTTACCCTCAACAGCTGCAACACTGATCTGACTCTGCAGAACATGGTGGCATGAATGGCTCCTGGCCCACAGAGGCACCGAGCCCAAGGAAGGGGAAGGTAAGAGTGTCCCAGCAGCCCCGTGCTGTGGCATTTGTGGGTCAGTGGACTGACTGCCTGCACTTAATGACTGACTGTCCACCAAGGCATCTCACCTCAGTGACCCATTTCTGCATTTACAGATGCAAGAAACACCTCAGGTAGGAGTGATAAGAGTGAATTCTACAAGATGACTGAATGAAAGCTCTTAATTTGCAGCAATTTTTCTTCATTTTGGATATTTAGGAGCAAACTGTAAAACAAAATTACCCCCGTTTGGGTGAGCTGCAGAGGCTCTAGTGATGTCAACACTCTCTAGCAGTGCCTAAGAAAGGGTCTTTGCCCCTTGTGAGAGATTGTAATTCTTCTAAAAGTTGGTTTGATGGTGTCAGTGGTGCTTTGGGAAAGCTGTAAGCAGTCCTATGGGGAAGCATGCTGGCTCTGGGTGTTGCAGATGAGAGAGGAAGCAGCAAAGACCTTCTCAAAAGCTGAAGCCTCACTTACATTGTTACTCTGGTAACAAGTGAAGTTTACAGGAGGTCTGAAGTTATGTCTTGTATAAAGAATACAAAGTACATGAGATGGAAGGAGGCCACTGGTGGTGCTCATTGCTCGTGACCATGGTTGTTTCTCTGGCCTTTGTGCCTGATGGGTCTTGGGGAATCACAGAATCATCAGTGTTGGAAAAGACCTTCAAGTCCAACTGACAAACCAGAACGACCATAATCATCCCTAAAGCACATCCCTGAGTGCCACTTGGCAGTTCAAATGGCATTGAGTCTTGTAAGAATTACACAAAAGGTGTGCTCTTTGCTCATCCCTGTACTAATAGTAGATGAAGACAACAGAGAGCTTGGATATGCACAAACCCACATGGCAATATTGACATGTTTGAGCTCACAGTGACTCAGTGACTGTGTTATTGCTGTAGTATGATCCTCTGCCACACTTCCAGATGTTGAGATGCTGGTTCCTTGCCCATGCTGATGTCACACAAAGATATGCCCCACTGAGGTAATGCAATGCCCCCATCCTGCCTCTTCAGGAGCTTGCTTTATCCAGCAAGAGGATTTTACTTCAAAAGATGTTGCAATTCCCTCCACAGGAGTGTACCAGGAATATTCCAGGGCACTGCCCCAGCTGTGTGTCCCTGGGCAGATCTGGCATTTGCAGCATCATGCTGAGTGTGGAGAGATAGACCAGGGAAGTTCCCGATCAGATCACGGCGTGTCCTCATGCACAAAGTCCCTTATCTACAATGAGCTCAAAGGGTTTGAGGCTGTGAATATCCCTGCCAGGTTAGCAAAGAATAGCTAAAGTAAAATTATGCTTTTACAATGTGTTTCACCAGATCTGGCTAGTTTGAGGCCATCTGAGCTTTGTGATGCATGGAGGTGGTGGTGTAGGTAGCTGAGGCCATCTGGCACTGTCTATATTTGTGCTTTAGAATAGCAGAGAACCAACTGATTTTCAGTTTTAAACCTATTTTTTTTAAGATGGCCTTTGGTGTTTTCTCACTGCTACATAATTAAAAAGCACGTATTTACAGCACTAGCATGAGTCTTTACTGCCTTTTGGAGGTTCACTTGTAGCACAGCTGATATTTTTAGCTTTTTATGCAAAATAGTGACAATTGCAGCCACACACAATGTGACCTGTGTTCTGTGGCTGAGGGCAGTGTCAGACTCAGGGCAGGAACATGGCTGGAGCTCCTCTTCCTGCTCCCAGGACCTGGACAGTTTTGGTCAAGGTCTGACATTCCGCACTGGTGCCTCACTGCAGCCCAGGGCTCTGGCAGGTGACTTTGCTGCTGTCCTGACTCCAGCTCTTTTGGCAATCCTGCTGCAGGGTCTGACACAAACCCCACTAGGAATAATGGGTTTTTTTCAACCTGCTCTGTATTCTGCTCCTGCACTGACCAAGAAGTTCCTACCTAGAGAAAAAGGCTGTCACCTGAGACAGTCATGCACAACTGAGGTTTGGTTTTGTGCCCCCCAGCTGGGTGTTCACTCACAGTCCCAAGGGTGTTGGGAGCAGTTGCTGCTGTGGCCACGTTTTAGAAGCAGGATCTAGTGGATCTGCCCCCACAGTGTGTGTTCCTCCTGAACACCCAGCCCTCTGCATGGCTCTGTAAGTCAGCTGAGTTCTGTGTTTTGAAGCCTATAGTCTCCAAAATGCAGAGGCAGTGATTAAGGAAAAAAATCACAATAATTCAGGGTTTGGGTATAGTTGTGCTCTTTTACCTTTAAATCAAAGGCTGACAGGGACAATTTCTAGTTTGCAGCACAGTGCAGGTACAAAGCTGCTCTGTGTGTTTGTTGATGTTTAATAACAGCAGCCTGCAGACATCGGATGGGACGTTGTGGAGACGCACTGCTGGTGCTGTGAAGATGACACTTCATCTCACCCCTCTGGTAGCTGGCACTGGGCTTTTCATCTTTCATTGATTTTTGAAGATGGGTTTCATCAGCTGAGCTGCAAACCCTCTGGTTCGTGCTGAACACCGAGTACACTCATTAAAGCGTGGAGGAGAGCTCAGGAAAGACATTAGTTCATTAATCACTCGCACATATAATGATCTCCGTGCCTGTCTCTGGCAGGGGCTGGCCACGGCAGCCTGTATGGTGACATCAAAGCTTGTTTGTTCCCAGCCTGACTGAGAAGCAGACACGTGCTCTCTGAAGGTGGGCACAGGAAGAACAGCACCCAGAAGGAATGGGATGGATGTGCAGTGAGCATCCCAGAATGGACAGTAGGACCAGAAGCAAAGAGCTGTGAAAGTGGGGCCAGTCTCAGCAGATCCCCGCAGGTGGGTGCTGGAAGAGGGCATCCCCCCCCACCATCTGTGTCCATCCCTGCCCTCACTGGCCCAGCCCCACTGTGGGAGCTGGGAGTGCTGTCAGGTGATGCAGCACTGAGAGCTCTGCACCAATTGGAGAAGGGGATGTTGTTCTTTTGGACACTGACAGACAGAGAGGAGTCTGGCATTTTGATATACTAAAATTAATCATGTACAGATTGCTCAGAAAGGATCTTCACAGGCTATTCTGTGTCCAGACTCCTTTCCAGGGGCTAGGAGTGATCATTAAGGAAAATTGGAAATCAAATGGGCAGGCATGTTGTGTACAAGGCAGAACACATTCCTTTAAAAGGAGTGATGTGCCAAGGCTTGAAGTCTTTTCTGCAGCTGTTGCGATACCAAGTGCAAGGACTGTCTGTGAAAATGGGACAAATAGCCCTAAGAGGAGGTTTCACCTGAGGTAACTGGGTTTGTGGGTCTCTCATTCTCCCCTGCTGCAGAACAGGGGGGTCTTCTGATGCCATGGGACCTTGTGAAGAGCCTGTTGCCCCATCATAGCTGCTGAAACCAGCATCCATGTGACCTCAGGGACTCAGCACTTGATGTTAGACAGCAATTTGATCCCCTGCTGGAATTTTTCTCTTGGAGTGAGATCAAACTTTAATGTTCAACACAACCTTCTGCCTTCTCTCCCTCTTTTTTTTTTGGTGTGTGTGTGTGTCTGTGTGTCTGTGTGTCTGTGTCTGTGTGTCTGTGTCTGTGTATGTGTGTGTCTGTGTGTGTGTATGTGTCTGTGTGTGTGTGTGTGTGTGTGTGTGTGTGTGTGTGTGGTTTCCTTCTCCTTTTCCCCTGCCATGGTGATGTGGCAGGGATGGGAGTTGTGATACCAGGGCACATCCCAAAGTGAACACAAGATCAGCCACCTTGTGTTAAGAGCTGCTGTTGTCAGTGGAGGTCCCTGGGTGAGCCAGGCATGGCTGGGAGACATGAGGGAAACCCCACAAAATGCTGACCTGCAGCTGTGCCCCAAAGGCACTGACATGGCCATGTCCTGGGTGACCCATGGAGGGCATAGCAGCACCTGGGCATGTGCAGGGCTCCAGGCAGGGGCACCAATGGGCAAGAGGGCACAGAAAATACCTGTGTACTAAAAGAAGCTTGGCCTTGATCACAGGGACACTGTCAGACAGGGCTGGCTGTGGCTGGACCACTTGTTTGTTGCTTAAGTAGGAATGGATGGAGGTGCTGCTGTGCTGCAGCCTCTGAGCTGTGTGGGGATAGGAAAACACTTGAATTTATGCTGAGAGGGTTCTGATACACTAATAATCCTGGTCACACCAGATGCCTTGGATTTACTTTTCTTTCTCATCCATGGTGCTGCATCCTTCCCAGATAACTCCAGTGTCTAATTTGTCAATTCTTTGTTTTCCTCTTTGTTTCTTCCCTGCTAGACTTTGAAACAGAGAGCCTAGCTCCCTTGGCAAGGCTCCTTGCCTGTCCTCGGAACACCCACACCGAGCAGCTTGTCTGTGGGCTTGCAGTGAACTGCTGGGGAAGCTGTTTTGTGACAAAAGTATGATTAATGATTGCTTTTGCATGTTTCTTATAAATGAGATGCTCTGTCACTAAATAAATACACAAATAAATGGTCTGTGTGTAAAAGAACATGTTTCTCACCAAAAATGACATCCTTAGTTGTAAATTTTAACAGATGTCATGAAACCAAAGATATTATAATCTGTTACAAAAATCCTTTGAAGTTCTATTTTAATTAACTGGCAAAGCCGTCAGGACTCTTGGAGAGAAAATGATATGTGCAGTGTATCTCAGGAATCGCTTGAATATGATCAAGAGGATGTGATGAGCATGGCTGGAGGATGAAATACCAGGGACTGGAAGCAAAGAGCAGGCACTGCTGTCACAAACAGAGCTGGTATTTAGCAAAGGAACCCTGGCATGGAAAACAACTGAGAATAAATTGCTGCCACTCCCTTAAAGACTTTGTACTCTAAGGGTACCAGGGGAAGGCTCTGCAGCTGAGCCAACCCTTGTAAGGACTTCTGCTCTGGAGACAGACTGGCTGAGCTGGGGGTGTTCAGCCTGAGGAAGAGAAGACTCTAGGGGGAGCTTAGAGTCCCTTCCAGTGCCCAAAGGGCCTCCAAGAGAGCTAGAAAGGGACTATGGACAAGAGCCTGGAGTGCCAGGACAAGGGGGAATGACTTCCTACTGCCAGAGGGCAGGGTTAGATGGGATATTGGGAAGAAATTCTTCCCTGTGAGGGTGGTGAGGCCCTGGCACAGGTGCCCAGAGAAGCTGTGGCTGTCCCATCCCTGGGAGTGTCCAAGGCCAGGAGGGCCCTGGGCTGGTGGGAGGTGTCCCTGCCCATGGCAGGGGGTGGAACGAGGTGAGCTTTAAGGTCCCTTCCAATTGAAACCAGGCTGTGATTCTCTGACTCTGTGATAAGCTAAGCCTAAACAAAGGCAAAGAGTGGTATATCCCAGGATAGGAGTATGTTCATACGCAGAGCACTGTGCCCCTCTGCCCTGCTGCCCTGCCTGGCCTTGCTCAGCTCTGTGTTTCCAGCTGCATGTTCCATTTACTGTTTCTGTCTGACTTGGGTGTTCCGAGTGATGCCTTCAACACATTTTACTTTTAATGTTTCCCCGTTAGAAAATATGCTGATTAGAGATGATCCCACCTTCTGAATGACTGTGTCAGCTGCTTATCCAGGAAGGGAAAGGCCTGGAAAAATGTACTTCTACACCATTTCAGTGAAATGGTGGCAAGTCCCTCCCTCCTGGATTGAGGCCACTCTCAGAAAACCACCCAGGTTTTAGCCTTGGATTTATCTCAACAACACAAGGTCATTCCAAAAGCTTCCTGAGCTGTTGGCACTTTCAAAGAACATTTCTAATGTCACTTCAGAGCACCCAAGTAAACACGTCGAGCTTGGCAGGTGGCTTGCAGAAACCTGCTCAGTTCAATTATTAGGTCAGACTGAATAAATTTCTATCTTCTGCAAAGAAAATCATGACTGAAGTGATTTTAACTTCCCTGACAGGGAAGATTTAGTTACATCAAACAACAATGAGCAGTTGAAAGATGTAATTTTGGTTATAAAAGAAGTGCAGCAAGTACAGATTCAAAGACAAAATAATTCTTACTATTCACCAAACCATAATATTTAAATATTTATGGCATTAGATATTTGTAAGACTTATTTCTAGAGATCAGCTGATGGTTCTGAAACTTAATTCCCAAATGGCCGAACAGATCCTTGAGTTCACAAGTTAAAACTGTGCAGGAAACTGTGCTCTCTGATGGAGCTGTCACTGTGTTCTGGAGCTGTCACTGTGTTCTGGAGCTGTCACTGCATTCTCAAGCTGTCATCATGTCTGGAGCTGTCACCATGTCTAGAGCTGCCACCGTGGTCTGGAGCTGTCACCATGTCTGGAGCTGTCACTGTGGTCTGGAGCTGTCACCATATCTGGAGCTGTCACTGCATTCTCGAGCTGTCACCATGTCTGGAGCTGTCACCGCATTCTGGAGCTGTC
>VWZD01009101.1:59437-88336 GCA_013396695.1 Sakesphorus luctuosus | reverse complement strand
ATTTTATTTTACCATTTTAGTTTTTAGATTAAAGTTGGCTCCAAGCTGGAGCAGAAGATCAGGGGTTACCTGCACCAGGAGCCATCATGGGCTGGTTTAGGGTAACATCTGTCCAGGCTTCTGATTTCTCCAAGCTTCCATTGGTTTGAACACTCCTCTCCTCTGTCTCTTCTCTCTCTGCAGAGGGAGAAGAGTTCACCCCTTTCCTAAGCACAGCTTTCCACGTCCATCTGTCCATCTGTCCATCTGCCATGCAGGTGCTGAGGCTGAGCTGGGGCAGAGGCACCTCCTGGCTGGAAGCTCTTGCAGGTGGGACAAAGAAACAGCTGTAGGTTTCAAATACAAATTTGGGATTCAGAAGAAATGACTATTTCCCTCAGCTGGCACAGGAAATAAATCTGATTAGAACAGCAAGGAACACATTCCAGCATTTGCTCTGGAAAACCCCATTTGCTGAGCTCATGGAGGAACCAAGGTCAGTGGCCACTGCTTGAATCAAACTAACCAGTGAGCACAGCCAAACCCAGAGCCTGCTGTCTGGAATATGCAGAGAATTCCAAATATGAAACACAGGGAATTAATGCAAACCAGAATCCAGTAACTGTGGAAAAAGAACCTGGTGAATCTGCACAGAAATGTCTGTTCAGATGCAGCTGAGGTAGGAAACTATAAACCTGATGTAAAATTAAAATGAAGGAGTTTCCAATTCTGCACATTAGAAGTCAATCAACATCAACTCCCTCCTACCACCCTTGGAAAAACGTTGTTTTTCAGCTCTAAAAGAAGCTCATTTGGACCCTAAGGGGACACCAGCACCCCTGGGCAGCCACAGAAGTGCCAGGAGAATTTTCTTGGCTGGGGGAAGACCTTCTCTCTCCATGGCTGGATTTTGGCCAAGGCTGTTAAAAAGTCTGACTTTGGCAAACAGCACTGCAGCTCTTGCACTGCAGCAGCTGAGTGAGGTTGAAGCTGTATTACATCCTGACATTTTAAGGGAGTAAAATAAATAAGAACTTACTCACTGTTTCAGCAGTGGCTGAGCAGAGACTGCACGGCTCCTGAACCCCAGGAACACCAGGCACTGAGTACAGGGGAAGCTGTTACGGGTGAGTCAACTGGGAAATAAATCTAAAAGTCAAGCTAAGCAGCAAGATATTGGATCTGTTTGAAAATGAGCCCACTGTGGCAGTCTGTTTCTGCCAGAGAGGGTTGATTATAACTGACATCACGGCCCTTCCAGCCACAAAAGCTGTGGCTTTGGGGAGTTTCCATCCTTGTGGCACTGAGCCATGTCAGCACCAGTGTCCCCACAGCCATGAGCACCAGGTGAGAGCCCTCCTGGTCCCCCCTGCAGCCTGACCCTGTCAGCACTGGTGTCCCCACGGCCACGAGCACCAGGTGAGAGCCCTCCTGGTCCCCCCTGCAGCCTGACCCATGCAGGGAGATGCTCTGCCATGCTCCTCTGCTCTCCTCTTGTCTTCCTTTACGGAGATCTTTCATTCTCAGTGGCACTCAAAGAGCGACTCACTCACTTGAGCATGTTTTAGTTCATTACAGAAATAAAGGAGTGCATGAAGAAAGATTACACGCTATGGAATCCCAGCAGAATTCCTGATAAAGTCTGTGTTTGTATTAGATTTTTCTTTTTTTTTCTCTCACATCTTTAGATGGTGACAGATGCACATAACAAAGGAAATGGAGGAACATGTAGTGCATCTCTCTGTGCCTGTATTTTGATAAGATTTTGAATGTCATTAAGCCCAAACCCCCCAGATCTTGAGCTGCAGTAGAGGCTGAGATCAGCTGCTTTTGAAATCATAAATCTGAAAAGTACATCTGGGAAAGCAGCATTTGAAATCAGAAAATATTGTGCCTGTAGGACTAATTATGCTTTTGCAAACTTTGTCAAAGCATTGCTGCTTATTCACAGTTAGAGCACAAAACGTGGTAATGGATGGTGACAGCTCTGACTCGTGCACACAAACACCCATTTTCTGGGGAAAGGGACAGTGAAGGGCTTCTCATGATTTCGGTTGTTCCAAGCTCTCTTCCAGGACAATGCAGAATTAGAGACACTGTAAGCATGAAAGATGCTGGAATTCTGTTCCCCAGACTCCCCAGGCCCCTCTCCAATCCCTCCAGGCTGTGCTGAGGGTTGGCTCCCTGCACAGATTTTACTGGGAATTCTGGACACAGGATGCTGCTGCCACAACCCTGTCCAAGGGAGGGCCATCAGAAGTGCATATTACAAAAGTTCCCTCTACTTCAACACTTGTAGGGAAAAAATACCACCAAATTCCACTGACACATGTAAGGTCTTTCTCAGGCACGTGCAGCAGTGCTGGTTCCTCTCCCATCAGGGTCCCACATGAGTAAAATACTGGAATTATTCAAACTGCTGAGTCAAGGCAGAGCAACACAAGGAGGAGAATGCCACAGTTCAGCACAACAGCCCCTTGGAAAGAAATGTACATTTGCAGCTATTTTGCTTGCCTAATAAAGGTAAAGATGTGAAAAAAGCTTTTTTCTGCCTCCTTGTCCGTGTCTCTGATCTCAGCCAGTGCTGTCAGCCTGCAGCAAGGGGTCCAGCTCCTGTTTCAATAGGAATAATCTGGAATTTATTGATGCTCTGCTAATTTACTTTGTGAGGTTTGTCTTCTGGCCTACATGATCCCACTTTGTCCTTTTTACACTCAGGGAGTTTTCTCTGTCTGTGGATAAACCACCCTGGGACAGATCATGGCCAGGTTGTTTCTGGCCCCCAGGATTATTTTGCCATGCAGGGGAAGCTCCTCCCTGCCCAAGGCGTGGATGCTGCTGTGGAGAGCCCTGGTGGAGCCCGGCATGGGCAGCTCAGCTGTGCGGCCCCTGCAGTGCTGGGGGGTTACCCTCGGCCAGGACAGGCTCTTTCTCTTGCCTGGCAGGTGCTTCCAAATCACTGTTTCATCCCAGCTGGGACTCAGGTCAGAAATGCTGGGGCAGCTGCAGCCCCAAGGTCCCCCCTGCACTCCCCCAGCTGGTCCCCACGCCAAGGCTGCTTTGGCAGAGAGTGTCCAGAAAGACGAGAGGAAAAACCCAGGGTTTTATTTGTACACTCATGAGTGTATTGCTTTGTGATTTGACACCACTCAGAGGGAGGTCACAGGCTGTGCCCAGCTGAAGTGAGAAAACTGTGCTGGCAAGTGCTTTAAAAAGCTCAGAACTATTAAATTAGAGACAGAAGATCCCCGAGAGAGGATGGTATTATCTTTATTATTTTCTCACTTAACCATTTTGTTGCATCTTGCACAGACATGGTTACAAATTAACTCTCTCAGTTTTCCAGGCTTTGCAAGTTTTTTGAATTAGAAGCATCTTTCATCCTGACTGTTACGATATCAGATCTTTCATCCTGACTGTTATGATATCAGATTACTTCAGCCAGTGTTATGTGTCAGTATGAAGAGAACCCTCCTGGTGAGAGGGCGGGGGGTGTGCCTGGACAGCTGGGGAGCAGTGTGGGTGCCCCTGTCACCCTGTGCTGCCCACCCGTGCCTGTGCCCAGCCTGCAGTGTGGGGGTGGCTCTTGTAGGAGACCCAGGAGGCATGGCAGGAGGCAGAGCTGATCTTCCAATTAGTTTATCAATTAATTTAATGATCTTTCAATTAATTTACCACGATGGCACTGCTCGGTCACAGGCACCGTCTCAGAGGAGGCTGTGCCAGGAGAGGGGAGGCAGATCCTGTCAGGACAGGTGCCATTTATTACCCTTGTGCTGCAGTTTTAGGGGAGAGATGATGTACTTTTTTGGGGAGCTTTCAAAGCACCAGCGCAATGACAAAGGCCCTGGAGCAGCTGTTTGGGGGTGATCACTCACCATCCTGTGGGGCAGTGTCAGGGACAGCAGCAGCAATTCCACCTGTGGCTCCAGCGCCTGGAACTGCCTTCCAAGGAGATGACCCAGAACAAGAGGATTCATGAGGCATAAACTAGAGCAGTTGTGGCTGGAATAAATGCACTGGAACCACCCACTGTGGGTGGTGTGTTCGCTTCATCCCTGCACTCTCTGGAAGGGGAACAGAAATTAACTCGGGTCTGAAGCACTGCCAAGATGAGGCAAAGGCACTCACAGCCACTCTCCCACAAGGAAATATCATGGTTGGACTTGATGATTGCTCTATGACATGTGCAGCTGCAGAGAGTTGCAGAGTTGGAGACATCTCCAGGTTCAAAGCAGATCTCCTGAAGAGAGGATGTGACAAAATTTAAGTAGAAAGCTGAAAGGATGCATCTCAATAGCTTCAAGGCTGTGTAGGACACAGGATTTAGTCTTGTGCTTTAACTCAATATCCTGGTGCTGGATCTGGGCCAGCTGCACTTAAAGTCCTTCTCTTTAATGCCATCTCATATTTAATTGTTGAGCTCAACTCACAGTGGTTTGAGTCTCTGCAGTGCAGCCACTGTGGACTCCACAAGAAGGGCTGTGTTGGAGAATCAGGATAAGGGAAATGCTGGTGGGAAATGGATAAACCAACTGCTCTCCCCACAGCCAATAAAAGCAGTGCTGTGTGCCCAGTGCCACCAGTGATCCCTGTGCTCTGTGCCAGAGAGAGCTGGAGCAATTGGAGGGGTGGGAACATCCCTCATGCCCACAGAAGTCCTGGACACAGAGCAGCCACAGGGGAATCTCAGCATTTCTCTTTCAGATCCCTGTCCCAGCTGGGAACAGTGCACTGCAAACATGGCCCAGGCAGCAAGGGAGGGATAAATCAGGAGCAAGCCAAGGAAACAGGCTGGAAAGAGCTTGTGCTGCAGTGAGGATTGTGCTGGATATCTCACCTTCCTGCTGGGGGACAAGGAGAATGTATTTCTCTGATTATAGACACAGGGTTTATGATTATAACTGTATAAACTCAAAGTCTTTTGTGCTTTGGGGGCTCAGCCTGAGAACATTATTCATAAAATACCCAATTCAACAAATCCGAACTCAATTCCCATGCAGAGAAGGCTTCCAGTGGCAGGGCCTGCAAGAGGCCAGGCCCCATCCAAAGGCCACTGCATATCATGGAAAAACTCTGATTTATTTCCTTAGGCTTTGGATCGAGTCCTTTGAAAGCAATTTGGGCAGTGAGGTGAGAAATTTGGGATGAGCAGTGTATCAATAACATGAGCATCGAGCTCCTCTCTTCTCACTTTGGTTCACAGCCAGAATTCCAATCCAAGAGCTGAGCACTGACCTCCCGTGCACTGTCCAGTAGGATGCAGGTACCAAAAGGTGCATTTATAAATGTGTCTGTTTGTTGCATCTCCCTGGTGCATTATTTTTGCACATTTATTCTTAATTTTGTTGCAGATTCCAGTTTTTAGTTGCTGTGTTGAGGTGATGCTCTGACTGTACCAACACCTGCTAGACACAGATTTCAATGGATTTAGATGAGGGGAGGGTGGGCAGTTTCTGCTCTGCTGACCCAGTCCCATGTTTGCTGGGAGAAGCAAACCAGCCACATTTCCTTGGAGCGACACTGATTTGCCCCAATAACTCCACGAAAGGCCCTTGTGACAGTGGGATCCTGGTTCCTTCCTTTCAGTATTTATTTCTTAGGCTCAGTATCCATGGAGAAAGCACTGGCCACTCTGTAGAGCAGCAGTGCTCCTTCTGATGGACACTGGGCAGGAACCCAACACTCCCGACACAGCGAACCCCTCCTGGTGGGCAGAGGCACTGCCTGAAGCCAAGCACCTTCCTTGAGCGCATTTGAGGAAAATGACATTTTGGGCAAAATCACCCAAACTTGCATTCAGCATTGCCCTGAGAGAGCAAAGAATTGTAGAGTCATAGAATCCTAGAATGGTTTGGGTTTGAAGGAACCTAATATTTTTTTGAGTTGGTCAGAAATTTTGTCATACAGAAAAGTCTTGCTCTTGTCATGGCCTTGGAGCTCAGTGAAATGGAACAGGATGATGTCCCTGATCAGGTGTGATTGCTGCTCAGGGAGTGCTCGGTGTGGCCACAGGAGAAATGAGATGAATCTGAATATCAGTTACAGAAAGAGATGACACTGGACTCTCATGGCAATTTTCGATGGTAATAAGCATGTAGGAGGATATTAAAAATGTCATTGGTGCTTTAAAAGTAATAATAATTGAAATAGATTCTGGCATCTTTTATAACAAGAGAGCCAACCATTATTACTGGGGACATTTTAAAAGAAAACAAACACATTCAATAATTAGTTAATTGAATTGCCAATATGCTGATGCTACTGAAATTAATCTGAAAAATATGAGCTTAACAGCATGGGTTTGCACAGTTATAGTTGGGGATAACATTAAGAGAAGGACTGAGATGTGTTTGGCTGGAACACAGATTGTGAGTCTGGTCTGTGTCGTGGGATCCTTGGGATCCTGGTGCTCAGAGTCCCTTCCCTGAAGGGAGCTTGGGAAAGGGGTCAGGGTGGTTCACCTGCTGGGCCAGAGCTCCTGCCACAGGCCCAGGGAGAAGGGCTGGCAATGCCATCCTGGGCAGAGACCTGAGCTCCACCACTGGGCCCTGAGCTTGCCAGAGATCAGCCTCTGGCAGCAACAGCCTTTTTATTCAGAGGGGTAAAGTTACTACTCCAGAAGCAAGATAAGCTACGGATTTATTTTAATTCCAGTTTTTAGAACTATAGAAGTACAAATTTAATGTATATTTTGAAAAATTATCTCCTTGGATGAGCACAGGAGGCCACATTTAGCCAGGAGCCTCTGATCTGAGCTGCAGAGTCCTGTTTGGGGACAGGCTTTTACTGGGACCAATAACTCGGAGATAAGTCCTTTCTTTCCCTGCACACAGGCAGGAGAGCCAGTCTGTGGCCATGCAGGACATGTGTGGGGCCAGCCCAGCACCCCCCAAGCCCTGCTCTCAGGGGGATTCTTCATGGAAAACGTCTGATGGAAACTTGTTCTGCCCCACTTGGCTGGCTCTGAATGTGTCTGCAGGAGCACAGAGACCTGAGCTCATGTCCAGCACAAGGCACCAGGCAATGCCTGTTCTATGTGCTCCTAGTTTGAAAAGAAATGCTGATATTTTGAAGGGAGTGTTTCTTGCCTCAGCCTCCATGACTCCCGTGTCAGCATTGCTTCTTCACTGCCCCGCTCTCATGGAGCAGAACATTCTCCTGTGTGTTAGCAGTGACATCAACCTTTAGGGGTTTGAAATCCCCCCCACATGTCCAGTGGGGCTGGGTGAGAGGGGCTGGAAATTGCCTGAGGAAGCACAAGGGCTCAAGGAACAGCAGCATCTGTATGAGCAGCATCTCTGTGAGGAGCCTGTGGCAGGAAGGTGCCCAAACACTGAGCATGGTTTGCCTGTGGGAACCACAGGACTCCGGGAGATGAAGCTCTTGGAAGGACAGCGAGTCAGAGTGTGCTGGAGCTCCAGTGCTGGAGGTTTGCCCTTCTCCCTGTGCTTATTCCATTAACTTCTCTGCCTACGGTTCACACACCACTGCAAGGCAAATGTCCTGACCTCCTGATGTGGTCAGAGAAGAAAGGCAGTTTCTGGAACCAGTGACATTTCACCTGGACAGCCCAGGGAATGCAGTCCCAGGGAACAAGACTTTTTTCTATTGCCACTCTCTATCCTGCTTGCTTTTTCCCTGGGTTAAACAAAGCACCAACATGCTCAGAGCTCAGCAGCAGAGCACTTTCCCAGGCACCACTGTGCTTCTAATTGTGTTTTTTATTTTTATTCATCAGCAGCAAGTCTGTCTCAAGAGAGTTTTACCTTTTACTCTTTTTCTGAGTGTTCTCTCTCACACCCACTCTCAGGAGTGGCTCATGAACGTGGCCAGAGCTGTGCTGAGTGGCTCATTCCCATCTCCAGGCAGCCCTCACTGCTGCTCTCCCCTTTATACAAATGATGAGACATATCACACCCATTTGCTGGTGTAAGTCTGAAGACATAACCATCAGTTGTGCCTGGCATTCAGAGCAAACAAAATGTCTTTATTGAGACTTATCCAGCCATACCACTTGTCAATTTTATGAGTTTTTGAAATAACATCTAATGTTAACTTGGCAATGAATCTGTCTTAAGACACAAACCCCACTCATGTTTTATTTCCTCTGTGAAAGGAAGTGATGTATGAACTCTACAGCAAAGCACAGATCAAACTTTTTAGTATCCCCTAGAGTACAAAGAAAAGGGAGCAGGAGGAACCAAAGGGAGGGGGAAGGCCAGGCACAGGTTCCTCTGGACTACAGCAACCAACAAGCATTTTATCTTGATCCAGCTGCACAGTAAATGGGAACCAACACCCCACTGTGGAAAGCCTTTCTGTTTGGTTTCCCCATGTTCGTAGAGAATGGTTATCACTCACCTTATAAAGCAGGTTTAGGTCAGGTTGTGCTTTAACATCTGTGTGATTTTTGGAGCTTTATTGCACTGTTAGAACCTGATTCATGGGTGACCTTCATTCATGAACCCAACTTAAGGCATATAAATAGTCCTATTGATCTGAATTTTAACATTGATTACAGTGGGGTGAGGTGGAAGTCAGTGGGACTAAAAATAATATGCAGTGTGCCCCCATCACTCTCAGAACACAATAATGGAACTCCAATCACCTCTTGATGAAAAACTCGTCGTGATGTGATATGGATTTTAACCACTCGTGAATGTACTGAAGTTCAGTGGATTTATCTTGTCCTTAAAAATCCACACAAAAAAGATATTTTTTTTTTCATTTCTAGAGTAGACAATGTCAGTGGTTCAGTTTAATTCCCTCCTTGAAAACCAGATATCTGGAGTGGGTTCAACACCCACTCCTGAGGATTTTTCTCTCTGTAGCTGCACACATTGTCATTCATAACCTGTCACTTCAGAAGAGATTCTTGTGTAACACAGAGACTGATTAGTTGTGACATAAACTATGTTATCTATATAGTGAAGTGCCCTTGTGCCCAGCTGTGCTGGGAAGAAGTTCTGACCCTTAGTGGGAGAACAGACGAGCAGAGGAGCTTGGCCTGAGGAGGAGGGGAAGTCTCCTGTGTCTGCCTGGTTTGATGCAGTGGAAGATGCCAACAATGTAGAAGAATTTACCTTTTCCAAAGTGCTCAGAAAACAGTAATTATTCCCACAGCCCCACAGGAAGATGTGCGTTATGAGATGTCATGGGGCTCCTGCTGAGGTTGACTGAAGGGGCCAGCACTGCTGGGACAGTGCTGGGATGGTGCTGGGACAGTGATAGGACACTGCTGGGACACTGCTGGGACAGTGATGGGACACTGCTAGGACACTGCTGGGACAGTGATGGGACACTGCTGGGACAGTGATGGGACACTGCTGGGACACTGCTGGGACAGTGCTGGGATGGTGCTGGGACACTGCTGGGGCACTGCTGACACAGTGCTGGGATGGTGCTGGGACACTGCTGGGGCACTGCTGGGACATGGCTGTGCATGACACTGGGGAGGTGGTCCTGGGTTTGGGCACTGCTTCAGCCTTGAGTCACATTTGTGAGGCTTTCACGCATAAGTGTTTGGAGGATGGGAGTACAAACACAGGGTAAACACAGCTGAGGCAAATTCATTAAACATTAATGCAAATATTTGCAGAGATTTTGGTTCGCAGCCTTTCCAGATTTCCAGAATTACAGTAATGGAACGTGGGCACGTGCTCAGCTGGCAATGACAAGGCGAAGGAAACCAGCCTGAGCACTCAAGGGACAGAGGAGGGTGGGAGGAGGCGATTCCTGAGGTCACCACAGACAGGTTGTCCTGCTCCTCTGGGGGGAACAGCCCCCACCAAATGTCACTCCTGCTGAACCCTCAGCTTTTTGTTCACTGCAAACGGGAGACCATCCCTGGGAGCAGCCCGGGAACAACCTGCCTCTTTGGAAGCTTGGAAAGGGAGCAGTGTGGTGGAAGAAGGACTGAAGCAGGCTCTGACAGGCAGGGCAAGGGATGGTGAGGCTCCAGGGGGGTGGGAGCCCTGCATTCCCTTCTCTCCAGGACAGACAGAGTTGTTGGATAGGGAAAGGCTGAAGAGTCAGAGAGGAATGGTATAGGGAAAAGAGGAAAGAGAAAATTTACTGAAAATATACAGATAAGTATAAATTTATTTGCCTAATCTTTAGGCATTGAATCAGCTGGGAATCAGTTGCTCCATCATTCCAGCCAGCAGTTGGTTAGATGGTTTTATTTCTGTTCTGATGGAAGGACTGAAACCACTGAAACAAAATTATGATGGCCAAAATTAACACAAGGCTTTTTCTGTTGTGTTCTTTTTCTCATCTCCTAACTGCTGGATTTGAAAACATTTGCAGGAATATTCAGATTGTCTTAAAATCCTGAGTAAGAGATGGGGAGGGGGAAGCCCCATACTGTGACTCACCAAAAGACCACCAAGGCAAAGAATTTGTTTTCATTTCTTTTACACAATCCTGTACCAGATTTGGGTGAACAACCACAAATGATGAAACAGAGGTGGAAGGAAGGTTAAACCCAGGCCCTGCACATCTCCCACTGTTTATCTCTCTGCTGCCACACAGGGCTGGAGGATCGCTCTTGGCATTACAAGAGATCAACCTCAACATTACAAGGTGGCCTTTGTCCCACAGCAAGCAATGCCCATGGGTAAGGAGGGGTCTTATGTGCCTTCTGCCATCTCACTCTATTTTTTTAACATATTTTCATCCTTGGAGCACCTCCCAGTGCCTAAAGGGGCTCCAAGAGAAATGGAAAGGGACTTTGGACAAGGGCCCAGAGTGACAGGACAAGGGGGAATGGCTTCCCAGTGCCAGAGGGCAGGGTTAGATGGGATACCAGGGAGAAATTTTTCCCTGTGAGGGTGGGCAGGCCCTGGCACAGGTGCCCAGAGAAGCTGTGGCTGCCCCAGCCCTGGAAGTGCCCAAGGCCAGGTTGGACAGGGCTTGGAGCACCCTGGGACAGTGGGAGGTGTCCATGAGTGGCAGGGGGGGGGACTGGATGAGCTTGAGATGTGTTTTGGTCCCCTCAGGTGCAGCCTGGATCTTTCCTGTTGCTGTTTGTTCAGTGGGTACCTTTTGCCAGGCCATGTGTAACTAAAGCTGTTTCTGAGCCTGCACTCCTGGCTGGGGAGGGAGGCTGGAACTCCCCTGGCCTGCACAGCCAGGCAGAGTGATGGGAGCAAACAGAAGTCACTTGGGTGTGGGAGGGAGGCATGTTCTCAGAGCCTGTGATCAGATATTGCCCAAGTAAATCACACAAGACCAGAATTATGTATTCTATGACTATGTTTCTAAGACAGATGCAAATAGAGACATACAACTTTTTCTCTGTAATGTACAATAAAAATTCTGTGGCTGGCAGTTGATACAAAGCTTATAAATATGTTTTCAAATAAGTACAACAGCCATGAAATCGAGAGCCAGTAAGTCATAATGTATTTCAGCACAATACTGATGAACCCATTCTTCACCCATGTGAAATAATGAGCTCATTTTAATTCCTTATAGATAACAGATAACAGCTTGAGAGGCATGTGCTGTGCCATTCACTTTTATGTCTCCATCTCTTCCACACTTGCTGCTCCTGTGACATCAGGGTCGGGAGCAGAGGGTGGGTTAGACATCCTTGCTTGCTTTCCTCCTCCTTACCGCTTTACAACGTGGCTATCATTTAAAACCCAACAAAACAAAGCAGCAATTTAGTGCATCAGAGCAGCAGCTGATTGATGTGGCCACAGATTATGTTGTTAGTAACTTCTCTGGAATTTATTTCATTTGTCTCTGCTTTCTATCTCTGCTGTTGCTGTCTAATCATCACTCCCACAAGGCACTGTGTTTCCATCGAGGCAGCAGTTAAATGAGCTGAGAATTAGATCTATATTGCATCAGCAGTGGGCACTGCAGATATTACCAACACATTAAAAGCAAAATTCAAATGAAACAAACAGGAACATGTTCTTTCCTATTGCAGAAATTGATCCTGATTCCACAGCTGAGCAGTGTTCAGGAGCAGGAGATGAGCTTTGTCACAAACAAGCCATTATATGAGATCATTAACTGCAATGGCATTACTGCCACACTGCAATTTCATTTTTCTTTGTCCTTAAAAGATTGCCTGGGCTGGGAAAGGAGGGGTGCTTCGCTGGGGCAGCACTTTAAGGCTCTAAACTGTAGAAGTCTTGGCTGTCCAGGGATTGTACCTTTGCACTGAAGGCAGAGCAGCAAAGGCAGAGCTGCCTCAGGGCTGGAGGAGGCAGCCCCTGTTCCCCCCCCAGACACTGGGCTGGGAGTTCCCTGCTCATTCCGGAGGGGATCTGGGAGGGGGTCTTCTGTTCCTCCCTCCCAATGGCACCTGTCCAGGGTTTTGCCAGAGCAGCTGCAGCCTCTGTTCAGCCCTGCTGCTTCTCAGCAATCCTGAAATAAAAGTTTGGATTTTGAGGAATTACGCTTCTTCTGATGGGTAACATTAAAGCTCCCCTGGGTTAAGTGTTCTGTAATTTGATTGATGGTTAATTCTGCTCATTGCTTGAAATCCTGGAATAGAGATAAATTGGAGAACCAGTCAAAACATGCATTATTTGAGCAGTCAGGTATCAAGGGATTGGGCAGCCTTCCTGCAGCTCTGATGGGGACAGTCCTACTGGTGAGGTTTGGGATTTCACATCACTGAACCCTTTCAGGAAGACACGGGGATCCCGTGAACTCAGCTGGGAATGCCCAAGTGAAAATTCCTGTGCAGGGCCCGATCCTCCCTGCCCAGTGGTGAGGGAAGTCAGGCTCACTGGGGAGAGCGGCATGGGAGACTTCAGATCTAGTACAGTCCAAAGTCCATCTGGCTGTACCAGCCGTGATCGGTACAAATCAAATCAGCCACTTCCAGCCAGGACTCTGTGGGGAAACGTTTGCTCTGGATCTCACCTTGCCCAGGAAGATGAGACAGAAAGTCCTGGTGTGCAGCAGCAGTTCAAGACTCAGGAGCAGCTCTGGGCAAGGCTCTCAGCAGCTGTGGCACATCACTCTGTGCTGTTGGAATATGCAACACACTCAAGCAAAAAGGTCTGGAGAAACAAATGTGTTCATATAAACCATTCCCATATTGTAAGACAAATTACACTCAAAAGAAAGTTAACATTCAAAGTCTTCTGTTACACTTGCTCTCCGTTTGTGCAAGTGTTCATCTCACTGGCTTCAGCCTCTGTAACCCTTTCCCCTCTGCTGAAATAGCCATGCCCTCTGTGGGGAAAGGGATGGTATATCCAGATGCACAAATGCTCCACTTTATTATCTTGATTTTATACCTGGGAAATAATTAAAAACCACCACCACCACCAAACCCCAACTGTAGTCTCTACTCCCCTAACCAGGGAGGTGCCAGTTGACTGGAGGTTCACAAACAAGATGTACATCTACAAGGGTCAAAAGGAGGATCCAGGGAACTTCACTTGGTTCACAACAACCCCGGGCAGTGCTCCAGGCTTGGGGCAGGGTGGATGGAAGGCTGCTGGTGGAGAAGGACCTGGAGCTGCTGGTCTACAGCAGCTGAACATGAGCCAGTGCTGTGTTAGTGATGGGACTTAAGGGTCTTTGAGGTCTTTTCCAACCTAATTGTTCTATGGGTCTATGATTCTACTTCTCCTTGGTACATAAGGAAGCTGATGGACCAGACTCTTCCACTGATTTATGCCATGGCTGACTTTGGTTTCAGCGGTTTAACAACTTCTCCTGATAACTGAAATCAAAAGGAAGAGAAATATTACCCTTTATTTTGGCAGAGTAATAAATGCAAAGATCCAGAGACAGTCAGGCACAAGTTTATGTCTCATAAAAGTGGTGGCAACTCACTTAAAACTGCTCTTACTTTACATAAAGAATGAACATCTGTTGAAATCAACTCCTGAAAATTGTCATCTGGGTCATTATCAGCCTTCAAAATTCATAATAAATACTAAGAACTTTAACTCTACCAGGACTGGGCAGTCACTTGCTCACTTTGTTGGGCCCATCCTTCCTGCCTGCTCCTGTTGCATCCAGAGGAGCCATCTCTGCTTTGAGGTGACACAATTTTGGGGATGCCAAATCCAGCTCATGGGGCAGAATTCCGTGCCAGGTGTGCCCCCAGCAGAGTGACTCTGGATTACCCACATTACAACACTGTGGTGCACTCCAGTGCCAGCCTGGAGAGCGGTTTGCTGGGCTGGGCAAGACCAAGGGCTGCTGGCAGAAGGGCAGTCAGTAGATGTGTGGTCCCCCTTCCCCTGTGCCATGGCTGATCCACCTGGGCCGATGCTGAGTGGGGCATTGGCACCCCCAGGCTGGCCACTTGCACTGTGGGGTCACCCTGGCCCTGCAGAACTGCCATGACAGAACATAACCCCAAAGCTTGGAGAAAGCAGCAGAGCAGTGCCAATAGGGCACAGAGGAGAGGGGATCACTGGGAAAAAGGGCTGGGCTTTTCTCCAGCTCTGGTGTCTGACAAGGAGAGGTGGCTGCAGCCTTTGCAATTCCAGGGCTGCCCAAGGCCCTGGGAGTGTTTCAGGCTGTCCTTCTGCTTTGGACAACCATCATTTCTAGTAGAACAAACCCAGGATGTTCTATCTCACTCCTGAATCTCCACTTTTGAACTACAACAAATCCATAATTTTGTTTATATTTACTGACTTTTCCAGTCAGGAAATCCTGAGAGCAGGAACAAGTCTTGATAAGCTTAAATAGCATCCTCTATAGAGACTGCACATTTAATTCAGTTTGGGTGTGAATTCAGTAATGGTGTACAATAAATCTGACCTGAATGTGACAGAAAGTAAGAGAATTGTGTATTAATGCTTTATAATAGGTTTATAGTTAAATAAATTTTGTGAAAGCATAGGGGTCTCATTGTTACCCAGCCAGCTTTCCCCACAGCAATATTTTCCCATGATTAAGTTGGAGATCAGATAACCACCTTATGCAGTATATACCCAATAGCAATTTAAAAAATTCAATATCAGCTGTATTATTCTAAAGACTCATTCCATTTTCAATGCAAAATAAGTACAAAATAAAGAGATAAACTACATATAAAATGTAAAACATGAGAAAATTTATCACTTGCAAACATAAAAGCCAAAAGGATAAAAAAAGAGAACAAAAGCAAATGGAGGCTATAAAAGAATACAAAAAAAAAAAAAAAGAAAAAGATAAATCCACAGCATTACCTTTTCTATATGCATTTGGCTGGGGTTTATTAAGGTGCATTCACTCCAGTACAGAATATAATCACCTCTGTAATGCACTTTGCTGCCACAGGCTAAATTAATTTATGCCATGCTGGAAATATTCAGCCCCACTGGATCCAACAGGACAGGGAATGTCAGGCAGGCAGTGCAGCTGCTGAGCCTGAGGGTCCCTCCTGCTCTGTAGGACCCAGAAGGAAGGGTGTGGGAGAGCAGGTGCTGGGATGGAGCAAGGTCAGGGCTGGGATGGAGATAGGTCAGGGCTGGGATGGAGCGAGGCCAGGGCTGGGATGGAGCAAGGTCAGGGCTGGGATGGAGCGAGGTCAGGACTGGGATGGAGCAAGGTCAGGGCTGGGATGGAGTGAGGCCAGGGCTGGGATGGAGCTGAGGATGGTGCTGGGAGAGCCCAAAGCATCTCCTCCTACAGACCAGTGGGTTTGCCTGGGGCTGGGCTGGATCTGGGGGTTGTTGCATCACTGGGCAGGAGCCAGGGGGAAATCCCACTGGCAATCACTTCAGTGGGGAAGAGTGTTGTGGGCACTCAACAAATCTTCACCCATGCTGTGGCAAAGGGGAGTGTGCAGGGACTGGGACATCCTTCCAGCCCAGTGGCCCCATGTCCAGCCTCAAGTGTGGAGACATGAAACCATCCATGAGGAGGATGAGAAGGAAAACAGAGCTGAGGCTCCCTGCCCATGGCCCAAGCCAGCCATGTCTCTGCCTCCCCTCTTCCCAGTGGGAACACCCATGCCAGGGGCTGCAGTTGGGCTGTTGCCCTCCTCATGGTGGCACTGTGGGTGTCCCAGCCCAGCCTTGGCACGTGGTGTCCCCACGATCTGAGCACTGGCTCTTCCATCCCTCAAGTTAAAATCCTCCTCCCTTTGGAAAGCCAGCACAGACCCTTCTGTTCCCTAACTCACTGAAGCAAACAGCTAATGTCTTCTTGCTATCACTGGTTAAGATAGTGCTAATGACTCCATTATGAACATGTTCTCCATTTAATTACTGTATTTTCTCTGTAAAAAGTTGCCCTGAGCTGACATTTTGCAGACTTTGTTCCACCCAGGCACGGACAGTTTGTTTCTGTCCCTTTGCTAAATTTCTATTCATGTCACAAGCTCTGGCCCACTGTCCAGTTCATAAACACAACAACAGATTTTCCAATGGCACTCAGGGTTCACAGAGCCTTTTTCTCAGGAAATAAAAAGGCTATTTGTGGGAAAATAACCCCACCAAAACCCAGAAAGCATTTCAGAGGAAAACTGGACTCGTGCATTATCCAGTGACCCTCCTTCCAAAGAACATCATCATTTCTGTCCCAAAGTCACCAATTTCCTACTCACTTTTGCTCTTAAGAATTTGCTATGTCAAGAATAAAGAGTCAGGAAACTGAGGCAAAGAAATGAAGTATTTATCCTAAAAACAAATGGGAGGATATAAAGTTTCACGTGTGAGTAACAGTCTGAAAGGAGAGACTTCCCTGGAGGAATTATCAATTCCTGTGTCATGCAAAGGTTTGTATCATCATGGTTCCACCTGAAGAGGTCCCTTAACACTCATGAATGTGAGCACATTGCAAGTGGGAAAGGTCAGTGAAATCACAGAGCAAAGCTCAGGAAAGCAACCCAGGGCCATGTTTCAGGGGCCTTTGTTCCCTCTCTCTCACTCCTGCAGTAAAGCTCCATATGACCTCTCAGGTTTATGGGATCTAAATCCCAAGGATGGCTGAGGCGCTGCCATGGCTGCCCTGATCCAGAGGTGACTCACTGGTTTTGGTGTTGGCAAGAACCAGTGGGATGGGAAGGAGCTGAGTTTGATGAGAATCACGGAGGGAGAGCCAGTCCTTGCTCATGGGAGTGGCCAACACCAACCTCCCAGGGAACATCCCTCCTTTCCTGCTGCTTGTGGAGTGCTTGGGCTTGTGGGGGGCTACCCTGAATTCTCCAGTTGTTTTTGCCTTTGCCACCAGTTCAAGGCAGTTCTGAGCTGGTGCTTATTGCTGTGGCAGATTTCCATGGATCAGAAAGAGGACATTGGAGGCAAGGCAGGAGAACAGGAGTAAGAGGAGCTTGGTTTGCTGTTTATCCCATTCCCTTCCCGGGCTGCCCGTGGGTCCAGGGGCAGGGGCTGCCCCCTCTGCAGCCACCCAGGGGCTCTGCCTCCCAACAAACTCCAAAACACACCAAACACCAAGACAGCTAATTTGGAATAGGTAATAAACTTAATATGTGTGAAAATATGCGTGAAAAGCTCTGCCCTCAACAGTACCAGGCTTTTTAAAATTTCCATAATGCCAAGCAGTGTCTTGCTCACATACCCACGGATCGGGGTGGCTTTGTTGTCATGGATACCAGTACGTACCTTGTTTTCTTTTAAAGATCTATCAAAAATGTGCATTTGGATGTTTGCTAGATTTGCCTGAATGTTCTAAGCACATTTTTACACTAGTAAATAATATTAAGCGACTGTGTAATTTATGCTGGAAGACTGAACACACTCCAGCTCAGTATTTTAACACCCTTTTCTCACCCTTGAGATTTCCAATCCAAACACCCTGCCTGATGCTATTCTGGTCGAGACGAAGCATGACTTGCAAGAAACTGTGTTTTTCTGTAGGGTTTTACTATGAAGGACCCCTCCATGTGCCAACTGCTCCCAACCCACCCACAGGTGGGGGAAGGAGTCACCAGCCTGGTTTTCAAGCATGAGCTGATTCCTTTCAAGATAATGTTTCAACAGATACACCCAGTCTAAAAAAAATATCTAGCAGACTTCTGTGTCTCATCTGGTTCCTCTTTTTAGTGGAGGCACTGAGAGTACTGCAGGCTACAGGCACTGTGGGGCTCCCCATCTCCCCTCTGCAAAACCTGCTATTACACCCGAAGGTGCTGTGCACCCAAAATGGAAGTTTTAAGTCTCAGCAATTGCAGAAAATCCAAACCTGTTCCTTTTGCCTCAATACCTATTTATTAATCCACAGTAACCTTCGTGGCACCTTTGGGCTTGATGACATAAAGCAGAAGAACAGGGAGTCCCAGAACAGTCCTTCACATGTTGCATTGACAGGGCTTCATTAATATCCTAAATAATATGCCAGAGCTGAAGACTTCATATCCTGGGTCTGGAACTGGCAAAACAAACAAGAAGAGATCTTGGTCTCTGTCTTTTGAGTCAGCAAGTGTGTCAACACTCCCTCACTGTCTGCTTAGTGGCTCTACACTGATGAGTGCAACTGGAGGAGCTCAGGCTGGGTAATGGGCTTGCACCTATGGTTTACAGGATTAAATTCAATTAAGTTTCATTTATCAGCAGCAGAGAAAGAAGATTTTGAAATAATGATAATGGAATGATAATGTTCTTAGTAAAGGAGTAAAATTTGTCATGATTAAAAAACAAAGTTGCAATAGAGTCAACTCCCTTATCTACAGTTTGGGAAGTTGGGAGTATATAAAATAAACATGGGATAAATATTTGAGATACACACGCACAAACCCCTGTCTCTGAGAGACAACAACATTTACCTTTGTACAGTGACTCATTACATGCTTCAGATTTGCTTTTAAATTGCACCCAAGTCTGAGGCACTGAGTGTGCTTCTCATCCTGTGGGAAATAGCTGGAATAAAGCCATGGCTCAAAACATGAAAACAGAAAGTTTTAAATGACAGGAGATGAGTAGAGAGACTTGGTAACCAGGGGTTAGGTCTCAAAGAAGACCAAAGGAAATGAGGGGCAATATACAAATCTCACTGGACAGTGGGATTTTGTAGTTTTATTGTCTCTTCCAAAGTGGCAGAAATACCAACTTTGAAAACTACCAGGAGACTGGAAATAATGAAGTTTCCAAAAGCCAGAAATCTGTCCAGAAAACTCGAATGCCAGCTCATGGCTATCTCCTGCCCACCCCTGCCCATGGCTGTGGCTGCCCCTGCCCACGGCACTGAGCCCCTGCCCATGTCTGTAGCTGCCCCTGCCCATGTCTGTGGCTGCCCCTTCCTATGGCACTGAGCCCCTTCCCATGGCACTGAGCCCCTGCCCATGGCACTGAGCCCCTGCCCCTCTGATGGCAGCTGTGGGAATGCATGACGGGAGAGGTGCAGGTTGTCCTGCTGCCTCCTGCAATAGGCAAACAGTGCTCAGATTAAGAGACCCCCGAGGGGCTCTCTCAATATATTGCATTGGCTTTCCGAGGAATTGATTGCCTTGGCTTTGCACCACAACTTGCAGACTGAGCAAGAGCCACTCCTGACAGTTCTTGGCAGATGTAAAGTACACAAAATGCAGAAATACCTCAGTGTGGGCCACGGCACGGAGCAAGAGGAGAGCAGAGAAGCCAATAATCAATCTTTCCTTCCTCACATCCCCAGCACTCCCTGAAGCCTCATCCCCAGAGGCCTCTCCTGCATCCTTCCAAGATGCTGATGACTCTTCCTGAGCATCTCCTGGCTGAGCAGACACTCCTGCCTGCCAAGCACAGTGGGGTGTGCAGGGGTGAGCTCAGGCCACGTGTGTGAGCTCAGGCCACGTGTGCCCACCCACAGGTGTGCAGGGGTGAGCTCAGGCCATGTGTGCCCACCCACAGGTGTGAGCTCAGGCCATGTGTGTGAGCTCAGGCCATGTGTGCCCACCCACAGGTGTGAGCTCAGGCCATGTGTGACACCCACAGGAGTGCAGGGGTGAGTGTGGGGCACCCCTGTGGGCAGCTCCAGACCTGTGGCTGAACCAGTGCCTGGGCTGCACCTCCATACGGTGTCAGGTTTGGACTATGCTGACTTAACAAGGCCCTTGATGAGGAAATTTCAAAGAGGATCAAAACCTGAGCAAAGCCATGATATTCAAAGCAGGTCGGTGTCTCCTCTTTGCTTTGTACCAAAAATAAAAAGAAAAAAGAAAAAGAGAAAAGGAAATGTAATTCTGTTTCATTTGCGTGTGCATGAGCAAATTAGTTTCAGAAGCAATTTTACAGTAATTATGACCATCTCTAATGGATTAGGTTTTCAGAAATATTCACTCTAATGTCATGATGAGAACTCTCACGTCCTGATTTTTTATTTGATGTTCTAGCAATTTAAGGGTTCCAATAATTTGTGTGCATGACTATACAAGAACAAAAACACATTTATGGCTTCTGAGTTTTGTGACACTGAAAATTTTATGGTGAAGTGATTTTGACCTTTGGAGGATATAAAAAATTCAATGGTAACATGATCTTTATCTCGCAGCACGGCATGTTGATACAGTCTGTAGTTTCAGCTCCTATTTCCTGATAAAGAGGTGTGTTTGATCTTTTATTCCTCATAATACATTAAGTGTATCATAATTACAAATTTATTTGGTAATCACTGTGATGGTGCTGATACCAGAATCCATTTAGCATTTCTGTGTCTGTGGTACTTCCCTCCACGGGGGATACTCTGTGAATCCATCAAGGTAAAATACAAAACTTTCTAATTTTCTTTTATGTGAAATTCAAGGTTAATAAACTTCAGCGAAGTTTGGTGAGTTTTGAGGAATTCTGCATGAAAGATCCCTTGTGCCCTTTTTGCTGGTTTGTTTGTCCAGTGTGAAGGGCTTTGGTGGCCCTTTCAGTGCCAGCCTGTGGGAATTGCAGCCTCCTGGGATGGATGAAGCTTTTTGCCTTTGTGTGGAGAACGGCCAAGTCAACAATTACAAATGATCCATTTTGTGTTCTGTGTGATATCATCCATCAACAGACATTGCTAAGTGGGTCTGGTAACAGAAAACCCATGTTTAATAAAGCCAACATTTCAATACCATTTATGACAGGGTCAGCAGTTGCCCAGCACAATTAATCACTCATTTATTAAGGGAATGAAGGGATTGGAAAGCAAGAGAAAACAACAGAGGAGGAAGAACAAGCCCACAAAATAAAACATAATAATTGTACAAATAAGGACCATTTACCTCTGTTTGCCTCTCCTCAAACACTTCCTGAAGGTCTTCAGGACTGTCTTGCAGCATAATGAACACAGATTGCCAAGATGAGTCCTGTGGGGGTGTAAGGAGGACATTTTCCCAAGAGAAAGAAGTGTGTAATTTACCATCAAAAATGGGAATGCACCTATCAGGTCTCCTTCCCAAGGAGAAGGAAAATTGTCAGGAAGACAGAGACAGATGGGTGGGGTCTTCTCCTGGAGACCCTTCCAAAGCCTTTCTGAACCAATGAATGGGCATCATGACCATGTGCATGTTTGTGTGCACATCTATGGCCAGGTGTGTGCTGGGGCTTCTCCAGGATTTCCCTTAGCCCTGTGATATTCCTGTGCCAGCAGCAAATCCATTGCCTCTTCTCAGCTGAACTGCCAGTGATTAATAACCCTATTTCTGGCTGTTGGTGGTGTGACAGGAAACAGAGCCTTTTTTTCCAAATTCACCAGCAGGAATTTGGGGGAAGCAGCCCCTCTGCTGACCCCCAGCTGGCATGGGATGAAGGGTCCTGTGCCAGGACTGCAGCCCCTGTTTGGCTGAGAGGGAGCAGAGTGAAGTCCTCCCCTTGCTGAGCCTCCCTCCACACAGACAGAGCAACAGGAGCCTCCCTGGTGCCCAGGGCAGCTCAGGACTCAGACTCCGGACTGTGTCAGAGGCTGCTGAGACATCTGGACTGAGGTGACTCAGAATAGAGTTTGTTAATTCAGGGGCTGTTTAATCTGGAATATGCAGCCCGTCTGAGTGAGATGTTCTGCCTGCAGGGGCTGTGCTGGGTGGGTCTCCAGGCAGCCCCCACAGCCAGGCACATCCAGGAACATTCCAGCATATCCCAGGAATATTTTCATTTATATGCATCTGATAACCCAACGAAGGGAAAATGGGAGTGGGTTGGCAGGTGGCCTTTCAAATGAAAGGGCACATGGTAAACTATCTGTTTGCTGCTGCTGCATCCTGGAATACTAAGGGCGTTACACCATGTGCATATTCCCTTCCATTTCCCCTCTGTTCTGTCTTTTCTGTTGTTCGTATTCCAAAATTAAATATAATTTCAAAGGACACAGATGAGTAAGATGCGTTTGGGTGGTTTATTGCATTTGCAGATGTAAGTTCTGCTTTTATCCTAATGGTCCATAGCAAAGCACCAGGAGATTGCAGGCTCAGACTTCACGCCTTTGTAAAACACACAAACGAGACTAAGCCTTTATTCTCCAAGCAGGATGGGAAAACAAAATTAGTGCTACATCTTGAAACAATTACCTTGAGATACTGTCATTCCCTAACCACCACCAAGCTGATTCCTTTAAATTTAAACATGCACACCAGTCTGAGCAGCAGCCGTGCCTGGGCATGGAAAAGCATTAGGCATCAACATTCATGTTTAACAATTAATTATTTAGTTATCAACTCACAGCAAAGCCAACACACAGGGACTCCAGTTGTCTGCACTCCTGTGGCTTGAAGCCACTGGTGCAGATGGTGTCTTTTGGAGGCACAAAGCCACCTAAAAAAGCCCTGAGGTTTGCAGGGTTTGTCCTGCAGTGGCTCCCAGCAGGTTGGTCCTCATGGGGAAATCAGTGCTGAACTTTGTTAACAACCTCTACCCAGATCCTCTGTGGACTTTCTTGCACAGAAAAAGGCCAAAATACAGCAAAATCTTAATTTTCTGTGGCATCCAGTTCTCCTGTATGTGCATCCAATGGCTCTCACCACCAAACTCAGCAAATCTCACTAATTGGTGTCTTTGAATTTGTTGTACTTATGACAAATTTTAACTTTTCACTTTGAAATGTTCTCAGTGTCCACCTTGTGCTAAACATTTTCTGCATTTCACCAGCAACAGACAAATCTCCAGGTCTGTAAAGAAGTGCACACACACACACACTGAACATGCAATTAGGCTAATTAGTGACCAGCTGACTGTGGATTATCACCACTCTGGAAGTGAACTTGGGCCCCGTCAGAAATCCGTCAGATTTTTTGGTAATTCAGTAACACAGAACAGGTTAGACTTGAACTCTGTATTTTTTGATGTCGGAATATTTGTGAGCTTGGAGTGATTCCTTCTTGCCACCCCACAGTCAGTGGGTGGCTGCTCAGGGACGGGAATGATGGAGCTGAGCTGCCACAAGAAATGGCAGAAATGACATCAAGAATGGTGGTCAGGGCTCCTCTGGCACAAACAGCTGATGTTCATTTGCTAATTAAGTCTCTGGGACCGCGGGGAGCTCGAGGGAGAGAAGGTGGATCACGAGTGTGGGGGTCAGTGAGGGAGGATCTGAATGTTGGTCCTGACCTCTCCAAAGCTGGGATTGTGGCAGCAGTTCTGTGGTCAGTGAAGGAAATCCTGCTGAGCTCAGTGTCCTCTTGCTGCAGCAGCTGCACAGGGAGCAGGGTGGTTGGTTTGGGCTCGGGGCAGGTTCAGCTCACTGGGAACTCGGAGAAAGGCCTCAGTTGTCAGAGTGGTTTGAGTTTTGCTTCCACCAGAGTGCAGAGAGTTTAGTCAGAGAAGGCACCTGTGGGAAGCTGCTGACTCTTGCTTTGTTGCATTAGTGCATGATGACCACAGAATGGTTTGGGTTGGAAGGGACCCTTAAGGGTCATCTCCTCCAATCTCTGCAACAAGCAGGGACTCCTCTCACTGCATCAGGCTGCTTAGAGCCTGTTGGACCGATGCCTTCTCCAGAACAACCTTGTACAGTGCTTTATCTGAAGGGCATTTTTCCTGACCTGAGATGCTGGTGTTTGAGTCATTTTTATTTTGGCACAACTGGGATGCATTTCCTCTTTCAGTTCTTGGAAGATTTTGCTTATTAAGTAACAGAAATTAGTTTCTGGAAGAATCTGAAAAGAAACCTCTTCCTTCCATCCTTGTTCTTGAGCCAGTCCTGCCACGGTGCATCCACCTGGGGTTTGAAAGGCAGGTGCTGGCCAAGGTGACCTTTATGGGAGGACATGCACCAGGCTGTGCTGCTGCTGGGGAGGAACATTTGTACACGTGTTGTCTGCTAAGTAAATACATTTCAAGGGTTGATTTACAGCATGTAGTATTGTTGCAGTCAGAGTTTGGAAGAGTAGGCCAAAATAGCTGTTAATTTGTGGTCACCTTCAAAGCACAGGCTCAGGAACCTTGACAATGCGTTCAGAAAAAGTAGCAATAACCACGAGCACAGGGTAAGGACCACAGGTTTTACAGGCAGCTCATTTAAACATTCTGAGCAAAAGGATGGCAGGAGAACATTGTTAGTGAGCTCATTAGTCATCTGAAACTGCCAAGCAAAGCCTTTAATGGGAAGAATCAGATTTGATAAGAACGGGATTTGCAAAGGCAATTTTTGAGGACATGGAAAATGTGAACATTTAGCTGGGGTTGTTTCCCTGATTAGCTGTCAAACCGGGACAGAGGATCCCCTGCTCTCAGCTGTGCCCCTGTGACTGGTCCTTCCCAGGCCCCTGTGTGGTTGTCACCAGATCAGCTCTGCAAGGTGTTGGCATTTCCTTGGATATCTTTTTTGCAGGTCAGCGGTGAATGAGGCACTCAACAACAAACAAACAAACAAATAAATAAATAAATGCTGATTTGTGTCTCTCTTTCCTTCCACTATTTATTTTCCATCCTGTTTTTATTAACCTTATTCTCTAAATTTCCCTGGGCTCTCACTGGCTGAGTGTGATAAAAATTTTGCTGCTACTTCTGTCCCCTCATTCTTCACTTTTAGAGGCTGTCGTTGTGCTGGGCGAGGCTCCCTCCGCCGCTGCAGTTTGGCTTTCAGTGGGTGTTGCAGGAGCTGTGCTGGGTTCTTCTTGTGCAGGTCAAGGGACATTCCAGAAAACCTTTGCAAGGAACCTGGACCTGCAGCTCGTATGACGAACACAAAGCCAAGAACAGGAGAAAGGTGCAAATTCCATGGTGTGGGTGTAGGGGGGGGTTGTTCCAATCAATGCAGCCCCGCCTGAGGTACCATGGGATTGTTCTGAGGGCCTTTATAGCCAATAACTTTATATTAATACAGGAGTGGGACAAGAAATCTTTGCATTTCTGCCCCATCCTTCTCATGTGACACCCCATTTATGATAAACACATTATGGTGTGATGCACACAATAAACATCAAGAAGTCTTAGTTACCTTGGGAAGGAAAAAAAGGAAGGGCAAAGCAAACCACACTTTATAGTTCATTTTCCTTTTCCCAGTGTTGTAGTTCCTTTTATGTTCCATAAACAAAGCACTGTGGCCTTTTATTCTTCCAGAAAAATGCACTCTGGCAGGTAAGGAGCAGTTCAGCTTGGAAGTAACAGGTTCAACCCTGAAAGCAAGAGGCCTAAATAATCACCAGCATTTAATATTTGCTGTACTTGCACAGTGCCAGCGTCACTGATGTTGTGTGTGACTGAGTGTGAAAGTAATGAGTAAAATGGTGTTGTGAGCAATATGGTGATAAGAGATTGTATATCTAATGCTGGAATCGGGGCCCAGGACACAGGGGAAAATGGCCACCTTTATGTCTTTATTTGTGGTCACTTTTATGTGTTTATTTATGGTAAATCTGGCTGTTTCTCTTTCACAGCACAGGCCTGACCATCCCCTTCTGTCCAGCCTAGACCCTGCTTCTTCTCTGAAAACTGAACTACTTTGTGCTTAGTTTGTTCCCCAGAGAAGCTGCTGGCTCTGGCCTCTGCTGGGCAGCCTCAGGCAGGGTCCTGCACACCTGGCTGTGCCTGGCACTGCCCATCTCAGTGCTGCAGCCCCCGGTCCCTGTGCCACTCTGTGCCCTGCGGCCCCTGGCAGAGCAGAACCGGCTGCAGTTCCCACAGGCAGTGCTGTGTGGTTGGGGGTGGGGAGAGGCTGTACAGCATCATGTCCAGGTGGATCACACACTCCTGGCTCTCATCCAGGCAAGTTGCAGAAATGAAGCCACAAAGCATTAAAACTGTTGGTTTGTAACACAATTTTTCAGCCATCCTGAAGCAGAGGGTGGAGGCAGACACTGCCCTAAAACACTGTCTGTGCTTCTGTACACCTACACAAACACCTGCTATGCCTTCAACCGGCTCAAAAGGCTTTTGACATCTGCTCTTCAGCTGGAGGAGCACAGGAATGTGGGAGAGCAGCTTGGGGATGAGCTGCAGAGCACACCCACACCAGCCTGGGGTTGGATTGCAGGTTTGGGAGGTCAGGGCCAGCGGCTGCCTTGGGCAAACGCCTCAGGCTGATTCCCCCTCCACATGGGGGAGAGAGGGGTGGTGCAGGCTCTGCAGTGCTCGCTGGGGGATTTATTACCAGGGTGTAATTAGCCCATAATTAACACGAGCCCCTCCCAGGACACAGCTGTGTTTGCTGGTTACAATCCCCTTGCAAAGAGCCTCTGAGGGGCTTCTGTGGGTGTTTCCCCCTCCACAGTCCCAGGGTCACTGTCAGGCAGAGAGAGTCCCATCCCCAGCACCCACCAGATGTTCATATTTTCCCACCTGAGACTTTAAAACAGGCTGAAACTTTGGTTTCACATCGCACATACTAATTCAAGTATAAAAAAATAAGATGCTAAAATTAAAAGTCTAGAGTGTTTAATATAAGTATTTTAATTCCAGTTGGAATATGGAAGTTCTGACTTTACATTTTTCCCTTCTGACCTGGGAATGGAAGAGGGGAGGAAAACTTGAGGTTTCTGGTTTTTAGCAGCCCTTTGCATCCCTCCAGCCTGTGCTCAGCCTGATGCCTCTCCTCAGGGCTCAGCGATTGCAGCAGCTGCATGAGGAGATTGGGAGCTTTGCTGCTGGAATTATCAGTGCTCAGCCAGAGCCAGGAGTTGTGCTGAGCTCCTTGACCCCGTGGCATTATCACAGAATAATCGTTATGCAGGATCCAGCTGCCTCAGCAGTTCCCACAGAATGTCATACTCCAAATATCTGGGTGTTTGCTGTTGTTTATAACTATTTTCACTTGAACTTCTGTAAACTTGGTGTAGTTTTTGTTTCTGGGTTGAAGTCAGCTTTGGGCAACGCTTCAGCTGCATTGACTTCTTTCAGATTTTTTCATTGCTTCCAGAAGAGCCTCAGGGAAGGGTTTCCCTGGCAGCTGGAGCCCTCCCTCATTACAATATTGGGGGTGGTCCTGCCCTCCTGCAGCTCCCTGCTGGTCCCCAGCCTCTGGGAGCTTGGGGACCCCCAGCAGCAGCAGCTGCCACAGGACTGAAAAGCAGTCCAGGACTGGCAGCCTCAGACACCTAGGGGAGTTTGTCCATGCCCAGGATGAGCAGAGCCCCAACACTGAGCCCCCTGTCCCTGTCCCTGTCCCCTCCCCACTGATGTGGTGCTGCTGGAGCCCCTGGTTGGGATCACTGCAGAGGAGTGGCTGAGCACTGGGCAAAACCTGATGGATAGACAAGTGCTCTAATGAGTTCTGTGTGGTTCTTTTTTCTTTCAAAAGTGGAGAGAAAGAAAGTCGAGTGACAACCACCTCAGTGTGATGCTGCAGACAGGAATGGGGCTCCAGAAGCCTCTGAACCCTGAAGAAGTGGGATGAGATCTGTAACTGCCAGATCGAGGGCCAGCAGCCCCACGGCCTCACCAGGGCAGTGACTCCCCTGTAGGGAATGATCTGCAGCCAAACCCACCTTGGCATGTGCTAGACTTTGTTGTGCCAGTCCTGCCCCAGCACCAGAGCCCTGGGGAGTCCCGGGAAGTGCCTGCCTGGCAGAGCCCTGGAGCAGCCTCATTTCCCTGCAGCTGTGCCAATGGCACCAGAGCGTGTGCTGGGCAGCTGCAGGGTGCAGCAGGGGCTGGGACCATCCAGGACTAGAATAACCCACTGCTGGGATAACCCGCTGCTTAACTCAGCTTAACCCACTGCTGGGATAGCCCAGAGCTGAGTTAACCCACTGCTGGGATAATCCACTGCTGGGATAGCCCAGAGCTGAGTTAACCCACTGCTGGGATAACCCACACTACGGAAAGTAGGTTTAGATTAGATATCAGGAAAAAGTTCTTCTCTGTGAGGGAATTGAGACATTGGAGCAGGTTGGGCAGAGCAGCTGTGGCTGCCCCATCCCTGGGAGTGTCCAAGGCCAGGTTGGACAGGGCCTGGAGCACCCTGGGCTGGTGGGAGGTGTCCCTGCCCATGGCAAGGGGGGAAAGAGATGATCCTTAAGGTCCCTTCCAACCCAGGCCATTCTATGACTCCATCATACACATACAGCACCACATTCCCCCCCCAAACCCAGGCAGTGTGAGGAGCCCACTGGACCCGCTCCCACCCCCTCTCTGTGACTGCCCCACACCATTTAAAAGCTGAGAAGTTGTGAGCGTGTTGAGCCCCGAGTTTTCACAGCCCCAAGTTGGCAGAGCTGCTTCTGTAACTGATAAAGTGGGAAACTTCACAGCCCTGACTGGTCCTTGGATTCACACCTCCACATGTGTCACAGTCTGGTGTTAATGTACTTGGAGCAATAACAGAAAACATGGGAGAGCTTTGGCTGGGCAGCACAACCTGCCAGTTTTCCCCATGCTGGCCATGCTGTTTGTTTGCCTTGGGGTTCTCACCTCCCTGACAGAGATGAGGTTATTTGTAAGGACAGAGAGGGAAAGCTGGCAGTGTCCTGCTCCAGCAGCAGCACCTCCATCACCTGCAGAACAGCCTCTTAGCCTGGCACATGTAGGGCTCATGCTCCATCTTCCTTGCTTCCTTGCTTCTTTGCTTCCTTCTTTCTTTGCTTCCTTCTTTCCTCTCTTCCTCCCTTCCTCTCTCCCTCCCTCCCTTCCTCTCTCCCTCCCTCCCTCCCTTTCTCCCTCCCTC
>VWZD01009101.1:40468-59249 GCA_013396695.1 Sakesphorus luctuosus | reverse complement strand
CTCCCTCCCTCCCTCCATTCCTTTTGTGCATGATGCTCCTCTGTGCCTCTGCCTGTCCATGGTGCAAGAGGACCTACATTTAGAGAGGAAAATGGCTTTAAGCTGAAGGAGAGTAGATTTTAATTAGATAGTGGGAAGAAATTGTTCCCTGGGAGGGTGGGCAGGCCCTGGCACAGGTTGCAGTCACAGAAGCTGTGACTGCCCCATCCTTGGTGGTGTCCCAGGCCAGGTTGGACAGGGCTTGGAGCAGCCTGGGCTGGTGGGAGGTGTCTCTGCCCATGGCAGGGGGTGGAACAAGATGAGCTTTAAGGTCCCTCCCAACCCCAACCAGTCTGGGATTCTGTGATTCTATGAAAAGACATCCAAACCCAAGCTGATGGGAACTGGTCTCACCCTCAGGAGCCCGGGCACTCGGAGGGGGCAGCACAGCCCTGGTGCCAGGGCCTGCAGGCTGCCAATGGCCATGTTGGCACAGCAACATCTTTGGGAAAGAGCCCAGTGGGTGCTGGTGCTCAGGGCAGCTGCCAAAGCCCCTCTGATGGCAGTGTGGGGACAGGGGCTCACAGCAGCCACTTTGGGAGCCTGATCACACCAGGGTGTCCTGGGAGAATAAATATTTATGAGGAAAAACCACAAATTGCCAAGTTATTCTGCAAATTATCAGAGAACTGGAACATATTGTGGAAGGAAAAGGTATTTTCTGAAAAGGCCTTTCAAGCACAATGCCTCATTCTCTGCAATGTTCATCTTCAAAAACCAAGAATGAGGAAGGATTAATGGTCCAGGACCCTGTGAATTCACACTTCCCAGAACAAAGAAGAAAGATGTAAAGCCTGTCTTCAAATGTCCCTGTTTTCTACAAAGGAATATAATTTTGCTTCTGTCATCATTTCAAGAAATACTTTCTCCACAATGATTTCTCTTCCAAAGTCAAAGAGTTGAAGTCTTGAAAAAAAAAAAAGAAGAGAGAAATACAGCAACACAGGCTCTTATTTTGCTGGCAGAGGCAGAAATCACTAGAAACAAGAAGAAGGCAGGAGAAGCTGAACATGTTTCAATTAAAAAAACATTATTAGCTCACAGAGGAAGAGATAAAAAAGGCTTTGCCCTTCAGGAGAGTAATGGGGCTGCCACTGGTGTGCCAGAGGGCTGGAGGGGCCAGGGCAGTGATGCCCACTGCCTGCCAGGACACGGCTACCTTGGCACTGGGAATGCTCCAGGCTGTGTCCCGGCCCTTCCCAGCATCCCTGCCTGCCCAGCCAGGCTAGGGAAGGGAAGCAGCACCAGGAGTCTGGGCTGCCCTGATAATCTTCATTTCTGTGGTCACTAAGGAGCCCCTGTGGCACTGAACTCACCATTGGCTGTGCCCTGACGTGCTGCTCCACTGGAAAGGAACTGTGGGCTGGTGTGCTTTTGGGGTTTGATTCCAAACACCTTCTGCCTGGCAGAGGCCAGAGGGCTGGAGACATGCTGTGGAGTTCCTCAGGCAGCTGTGGAGGGGACACTGAGGGGTGGCCTTGGTGGTCCCACTGCCACTGTGATGATTGAGCCGTGTGGTGGGGAGAGTCAGAGGAGTAAAACACTCCTTAAGTGTGCACAGGTGGATGAACCTCGATCCTGTGTGGCTTCAAACCTCAAACCTGTGTGTCTTCAAACCTTGATCCTGTGTGGCTTCAAACCTTGATCCTGTGTGGCTTCAGACCTCGATCCTGTGTGGCTTCAACCCTCAAACCTGTGTGGCTTCAGACCTCGATCCTGTGTGGCTTCAACCCTCAAACTTGTGTGGCTTCAAACCTCGATCCTGTGTGGCTTCAACCCTTGATCCTGTGTGGCTTGAACCCTCAAACCTGTGTGGCTTCAAACCTCGAACCTGTGTGGCTTCAGACCTCGATCCTGTGTGGCTTCAAACCTTGATCCTGTGTGGCTTCAAACCTCGAACCTGTGTGGCTTCAAACCTCGATCCTGTGTGGCTTCAAACCTTGATCCTGTGTGGCTTCAAACCTCGAACCTGTGTGGCTTCAAACCTCGATCCTGTGTGGCTTCGCTGTGTGGGCACAGCCAGGCGTTGCTGCCAGGCAGAGCCCTCAGTCACTTGGCACATTCAGGAGCACAATTATTGGGACTGAAGGGAAATTCAGAAGAACCATAAAAAAGCTTGTAAGAAATGAATCCAAACTGTATTTACTGCTCACACTGAGAGCAAACATGACACAAGGAAGATGCTCTGGCAGCATCACATGGTTGATGGTCACCAGATATCTGATTTTTTTCAAATATTTCTCAATTTCCAGGCATTTGTTGTGGGTATATAAATAAGTAATAGCATCTTGTCTGGAAACAGACACTTAGGAAGCAGCATTTCTCAGGCTGTAACATTGCTATGCAGAAAACACACTCTGAGGGCAACAGCCTGACAAGTTGAATGCCTGGCAATGCCCATGGCTGTCCTGGCTGCCCATGAACTCCAAGGCTTTTGGACTGTATTTATTATGGATGAAAACATGAGCCTGAGGTACTGCTGAACATAATGAGCACCAGTGTGTCCAACCAGGGTGACCTGCTCGACTGCTGAGCTGTTGCTGGTCCTGTATTTTCCATACAGGAACCACCACGATAATCCATCATTTTGGACAGAGGCACTTTCAGGGATGGCACCATCATGGTGTCATACAACACTAATTAACTGTCACTGTCACATTAGCCCTGCAGTTGTGATCTCAGGGAGGTGGCACATCCAGGGAAATGTGAGGCTAAGCAGGCAAAGCTCCCCTGTTCTTGGGAAGGTCTGAGTTGGTGTTGGTGTGCAGGAGGACCTGAGGAGGCACAAGAGGAACACACCTCGTTTCTGTTGGTGTACCAGTGAAATGCTGGGCTGTGCTGGAGAGCTGAGAAGTTGCATGCCTTGTTCCCTTCCAGCTGCCTTCCTCCCCACAGCACCTCCTCCTCCCCAGTCACAGGTAGGGCTGTTCCATCTCGTGTGAGTCACAAGTCCAAACACCACGTGTGCTCCATGGATGGTCATGTCTGGCTGGGGAATGATTGCTGGGTGGCTGCTGACTGGTGGGAGCCGCAGATGAGCATTGGTGGCACCCTCCTTGTCTGTCTGTAGAGGACTCAGGGGGAAACTGAGTAAGAATTGTGGCACTTGGTATAATAAACACAATTTTAATTCCCCTTTCACTGTCCCTTTGCAATGAGAAATCTGGATTTTTTTCTCCAAACAATATTTTAACCACAGCTCTGCATATTTTCTCTGTTGTATCTCAACAGCTTTTAGGAGTTTTCTCTGTTTTGGGATTGTGAAAAGGTCATTATGAACTTATGCCTCAAGCTATAAGATAAATATATGATTATATATCCAACACCTCCCTCTCTCTGTCTCCTACGACTGACCTGGCATGTTCATTTTAATGCTCTTTCTGAAAAAATAGTGATAGGACTTGCTCAAGTTTCAGAAATGGCAACACTTTTCAGGGCAAGAAAGGTGGAACCATCTCCTTTCTAGATGATAAACAGGACTTTTTGTCTGCTGTCCCAGTACCTGGGCATAAATTAATCATCAGCCTGCAGTGGTGGAAATGTTCCCATTTGCTCGGTGGCAGAGGGATTCAACTTCTGCTTCATGAATTCTTTATTGCTAAATCTTATATATCATGGAAATGAACTATGAGTGCCTGCAGCTTCCTAACGAGACGGAGGCAGGATTTCATGGCCAGCTCTCACACCCCTGAGAACCTGTGGGCAACAGCCAGGTGAGGAAATTTAGACACTTTCTGCAGTTTCAGGTTGGATCACCAGTTCTTCCTGCAGCTTCTCTGGAATTTCATCCAGCTGGGACCTGTTCAGACTCTTTGCTGCAGTTGTCTCTGTGGAACCAGATGGTTCTGAGAGCCGGAATGGCTGGGAAGGTGACAGGGCATGTCCCAGGTCGAGCTGGAATGGAGCTCAGGCAGGACCAAGATCCCCATGCTGGGCTGAGGAGGCTCCCAGGCCCTGGGTGGGAGAGGCACAGGGACAGATTGGGGCCATTGTGGTCTATTTGTTGTGCTCTCAGGGTCCTGAGATTTTGGGGTACAGAATGGGACGAGACATCACAGCATCCCAGACTGGCTGAGCCTGGCAGGACCTCTGGCTGGTCCCTGAGCCACTTACAGAGTTGACTGTTCATACAGAAGAGCTCCAACAGCACATTATCAACCATTGCCTCACTGAACTAAGGCCCATGAGGTGCTGTGTGCAGTTACAGCATGAGGTCCATGCGATGATAGAAAGTCAGAGACACCTACAAATGCTGACAAGCAAAATTTTTAAATGGTGAAGCCCCTGAGAAGTGGCAAAACTGCCCTTGAGCTGCTTCCCTTCTCAAGGTGGATGTGCAGGTGCCTTCTTTGAACATCACAGGGCTCAGTGAAATCAGTAAATTGCCTATTCAGGCAAGGAAGTCTCCAAGACACGTCCTGTTGAGTGCCCACACGTGAGGCTGTTGGGGGGTGTGGAACAGAATTCAGCTTTATGAGGTCTTGGGGTGTTTGTTGGTGCAGGGAAGGAGCTGTGCCTTCTGCCTTGCTGTTAACTCACTGCTCCTGCAGATCCACCTCTCACCTCTCGTGTGTATGAACATTGCTCTGTGTATGGTGTTTAATGCACCCGAGGGAACAGTTCCAAACTAAAGGAGAGGAGATTTAATTAGAGATTAGGAAGAAATTCTTCCCTGGGAGGGTGGGCAGGCCCTGGCACAGGTGCCCAGAGAAGCTGTGGCTGCCCCATCCCTGGGAGTGTCCAAGGCCAGGTTGGACAGGGCTTGGAGCACCCTGGGCTGGTGGGAGGAGTCCCTGCCCATGGCAGGGGGTGGGATGAGTTGAGCTTTAAGGTCCCTCCAAACCCAAACCACTCTGTGGCTCTGTGATCAGACATTTTGCCATCTTCTCAAAACCTCATCTCTGTGTTGCACTCCCCAAGTCTGGATCCAGCTCCAGCTCTGTAGTAGGAGGACAACTTCAAGGATGCAGGTAATAATCTCCCTCCTTTTCTCTCTTGCTTATTGTTGTTTTTTATAACCACCAACTCCATCTCCTCTCTGTACGGATAATTTCTATACAATAAGCCTTGTAGAGCAGCTTCAAGTGTTCAGTGTAATGACGAGAGCACTGAGGCAGCTAGGTAGATAATTTATTTGATTTCAAAATGCTGCCACATTTATACACAAAAAACTTTAAAGAAAATTAAACTCTTTAAAAACCCCCACATAAATTGTTTTTGCAACAAAGCAATTAAGAAATCTCGCCTCTCCAGCACGGTGGGCAACATTCTAAATAAAATAAAGCCCAAATTACCTTTTACTGGAAACAAAGTAAAAGCTATCTCTTGTGACTTAATAAGAAATGGGAGTTTTAGAATTAATACAAAGATTTAGCAGCTTCCTTCTGTATGTGTTGCTAAGCATTTTGCTGAAATTGCCTTAGAAAAAAACTGAACAGTGCAGAAGGATCACATCCATGAAAGGGTTTGGGGTTTTTTTTTCCCCAACTAAATTATGACACTTTACAGAATGAAGGAAAAGGAGTCAAGGATTTTATTGTCTTCTCCCAACACATGTGTGTACAGAGGTTTGCCAGGGTTTTGTTTGGGTTTATTTTCATTGTCTTAGCTCCAGACTACTCCTTAAAGTCCCCCCCGTTTCTATGGGAACAAAGAAATAATGCCAAATCAATGGACTGCAAAGTATGGAGCCTGTCCCATAAATCCCAGGGAGCAGGTTTTACTCATCCCAGTGGTCTGTCTGAATGCTGGAACAGCTCCCATGGACAAGGGCTTTCAGGGCAGGCCCCAGCATGAGAGGGGACACTGTGGCTGTGCTTGGTATCCCTGAACTGCCCGTGCATGGAGAGGGAGGAGGTGCTGAGGTGGATGGAGGGGCAGGGTGTGATGCTGGTGGCCAGGGAGGGTTCCCTGCCCATGTGCCTCGCTGGGGTGCAGAGCCACCTCTCGCTTCTCCCTCCTGAGGGGACACTGGGAGCGGTGGGGGCTCTGCCATGATGCACCTCGGGACAGGTCACAGAATCACAGAATTGTTCGGGTTGGAAAAGCCCTCTAAGGTCATCAAGTCCAACCACTAACCCAGCACTGCTAAGCCCACCACTAACCCATGTCCCCAGGGCTGTTCCCATCCCCTCTCTGGTCCCAGGGCTGGGTGCTGTGGAAGGCCAAGGTGTCACTGCCAACGTGGTGGCACTGTTTGTTAGAGCACCTCCCTGGGCTGTGAGAGCAAAGTCAGAGGGAGGATGTTGAACACACGACTTTTAAACCCCAGCTATGTAGAGGAAATATGGATCTACTGAGATGTTGTCATTGGATCAAGCTGTTCCTGCTCCTCCTGGAGAGAACCTGATGGAGACCTCCTCTCTTTTTGGCAGGGACTCTGATGCTCTAAAAGGAACTGAAGAAGGGCAGGGTGTATTCAATTCAACTTGGCTCTCCACCACCAGCCCTCCACTACCAGCACTGCCAGACACATTCTCTGTCTCAGAGTCTGGGGGCAGGGCCATCGTGGGCCCACGGGATGCTCCACACAGTGCTGGAGTTCTGCAGACCTGATCTGTGTAGAAAGCCCTCCGTTTGTCTCTGTGTGCCAAGGAAAACAGCTCCACAGGACAGGGCATGACGCTGTGCAGCCCGGACTGTGTGAGCCTTTGGAAGGTGGCCAGTCCTGTAGGGTCCCTCCCGAGCTACTTAATTGCATGAAATAAGATGAAAAGACAGGCTAATGAGATACCCCATCTGCCAACCAGCTAAAATTAAGGCTGCCTTCTTCAGTGAAATGTGCTCAGATATCTGTATTCCTGTAATATCCCTTCAGATGGCCGAGCAGGTTTCAGACACAGAATGGTGCTGCTCTCAGCTCTCATTTTTTCCTTAGTTTTCCTAGTTTGCCCCTGAACAGCAGGGGAAGTGGAGAAAATTGGCTGAAGGATTCTGTTTCAGCATGAACTTATTTAAGAGAGCATCAGCTCATAAAGCTGCCGTCCAACCTGCTCATTATTACATTATATTACGTGATTCAATGATTCATAGTATCAAATTGGTTATGGAAGGATATAGCAGGTGGTCTCAGGCGCTTTTGAACTTTGTTGAAAAAACTGGGACAGAAATTCAAAAGAAGAGAATTTTCAGAAAAGCCCTGAGGGTATTTGTTTGGGGAAAGGAAATACAGAGGGCAAAGGTCTTTAATTTCACCCATTCTGCCTGATGCTCCCAGGCAATATCTGTGCCCTGAAGTAGCTGATTTGTTTAGTTTTCCTTACTAATCACTCTCCCAATGTTCAAGGGAAGGTATTTCCTGCTGCAAAGGATTGACCACCAAGTGCCCACATCCTGAAGGCTTGTGGGGAGAGGGTGTAGCCACAGAGGGGACATGGCACAGTGGGTCTGTATGGAAACTGTCCCTCTGCGATGTTAACACCGAGGAGAGCAAAAGGCCGAGCAGAGGGGCAGGACTTTGGCACATCATCTGCCAGAAGGATGCAACTCTTTCTGCTAAAGACTGACACATGCCCAGGCTTGTCACCTACAGCTGGATGGAGGTGTTACTGTGCACACGTGTTCCCTCTTCCTCAAACTAACTGATGAATGAAGGGACATCTTCACTTCCCTTTAACCATCCAGTGCTGTAAATCAGGAACCACTTGGCAAGCTGGCAAAAGTTCCAGCAATGTGAAGTCATGGACAAGAATGGAGACTCCATCAAAACCTAGAAACAAATAATTCCAAAAGGAGTCGTAGTACTGAAGACCACACAAGGACAAGTTCTTAAAGCAAATTGCGAACGTCTTTGGAAAACACATATTGATTTCTGGCATGTCAATTGAGAAATAAATGTCTAATCACTGTTTCATGGATTAAGACCGAAGGAAAATGTATTTTTTCTCTCTCCGCAACCTATTGTTCAAGCAAAGTAGTATCAGTTAATCAATCTTGTGATAATAGCTTTCAGGGTAACTGCGTGATTGAAATTCATCTTTCTTTATTTTTCCACACAGCAATGCAAAACCAGCTGTGTGGGCAAGAACACAATTACAGTGCTCTGTACTGAAATGGCAATTATTTTGGTGCCGGGGTTTTGGAGGTTTTGGTGGTTCTTTTTCAGAATACAGACTTTCTGCTCCCTGGAAAGGTGTCTTTGAAAGTGATTTAGCCCAATTACCAACTGCAGACCTGACATCAAAGGTTCTGTCAGCTCTGGTGAATGACTGAAGTGATGAATGGGTGTGTACCAGCGAGCAGGGGATGATGTATCTCCTGCCCAGGCGGTGCAAATTGGTGTTAAACATTTGATTCTACTTTATCTTGAAGCAGGAGCAGGAGCAGGGAGGGACCTGAAGTCAGGGCAAACTGCTGAGTTGTCAGACTCTTCCAGGGCTGAGTTTGTGTCCTTCCCTTTGCCACAGGACAGACCACGCAAGCGAAGCCCCCTCTGCTCACTGAAGGAATCCACCCCTTGGCGGGGCTGGGCACAGGGCAGGGAGAAGACTTGGCCCCTGCAGAGGGAGAGGATGCTGGGGTGTAAAAGAAGACCGAAAAAATCCACTTAAAAATGAAAGCTGAAGTTAAAGTGAAGAACCTGGTAGAGCTGAGAGAGTCTGCATGATACGATAAGAGTGTGTTTTTAAGGAGTTCTCGTTTTGGTGAAAATGAGTTTTGGATCCTCATCAGTGTATTCAGGAGAAAAATATGACTGTAATGTCTATAGAAGGGAGATAAAAAGGAGATCTGCTGAAGGAGAAGTAATGAGTTTACACTTCCAACATCCATTCTGGGGTGCAGAAGATACATTACTCTACATTATGCCTATATTAGACTTAAATAAATTTCATTATGAAAACAAGATTAGAGGAGAGCTGTGCAATTTGAAAACAGCCAGTAATTATATGATTGCTTAAAATAAAGAGCTTTCAGGGTTGTAATACATGTACTTTTGGATAACCATATATAAAATACATATTAAAATGATGTAAAGGGATGGCATTAAATGTACCCCAGTGGAGGGCTCAGGGCTGCCTTTAACTCTTCCCATCCCTCTCTGTCCAGCTTGCCTCATGGGAAACAATGAGAATGAATCCCATTTATTGGGGGAACAGAGTGATACACAGGGAAACATTTAGCACAGTGACAGATGTTGTGATTACAAACTGCCACCATGAGAGGAGTGAAGTGCTGTGGCTCCATGCTCAGCACTCTGACAGTGCTCACAGAGTGCTGAGAGCTCCTACCCTGCCCATCAATAACTGTTATCACACTGAAGCCCCTCCACCCACAGCAAGGAAGCTTCTGCAGCCAAACCAGCAAGGAGCTGCAACTGCTTCTGCACAGATAATCCCCTCTGAGGACCAAAGTCCGGACTGCAGTCTGACAGAGCCCTGCCTGGGGATGGAGAACTGCCCCAAGCTGGGAAACCACTTTATGGTTCAAAGTGTCTCAAAGTCTTCCAGACCCGGCATTGCTGCAGCCACCCAGCACCAGCCCTTTCCAACCCAATCCAAGGAGCTCCCTGCTCCCAAGAGCAGGGCTGAGCCAGGTTCTGCCAGGAGGGGAAGGAGCATCCAGCAGCACTGGGCTTGGGCACAGACAGCACTGAGGCTTCCTAACACTTGAGCGAGGGCTCAGATTAGTCTTGGGCTAAAAGAGGGTTTTTCCAGTCTATGTCCTCAGTGAGTCAGGACAAATGTGGGTGACCAGCATGGAAATCTTAGAAACAATTCCATCTATTCTTTAGGATACTTGATACAAAATGCTTGTACAAAGCCTATTTCCCCAAAAGGCACTTATAAAACAGATTCATGCCACAATGAACAAACACAGAAGATTATAAAAATCACCCAAATGTGCTTATGAAAGTCCCAAAGAAATGGAGGGAAGATCTGACTGCAATAACGCTTCAGTCAGCTCTGCCAAGTGCACTGCCTGTGGCAAAGAGGCACTTGCCAATATTTATGTTATTGCTCTGTCTCATTCTCCCGGGTAAACCTCCCCATCACTCCAGACTGACACCAGCAGTAAAGGCCCCAAACCTGTGTGAGACTGAGACTCACCACAGCCAACTCTATTTATCAGCACTGGCTGGTAACAAATCACCTGCTCGACGCTTTGGTTCGCTATCTGTGCAGGCAGGGAATATGGATTGCCTGGTTTGTGATTCCCCTGGTGCTGCTTTTTAAAAATAAATACTCCTGTTCCTTTCCCAGTCCGCTGGGACACGCGAGAGCTCTTGGAGATAATCAGGAACGTAAGTGATTGCTTCCCCGAGTTCCCCAGGCCTGCCTGGGTAAATGTCACAAGCCTTCCTGCCTTTGATTAACATCTCATTTCATTTAAATATTTATTGATCTTTTCTCTCCCTGTTCTGACACAGGTCTTTGCTGCCTTTCTGCAGAGATGTGAGCGACCAGCAGAGAGGGTGGCCACGGTCACGTGGAGCCAAATACCAACAAATTCCCTCAGCATTTCCAAAATTCACTGGTTTGCAAGACAAGCAGGTGCTTTGAGTTTTGATGAGAGACAAGGAGGTCACCAACAGCACATTGGTTCAGCTCAATTACATTTTTAATTCCATGAATGTTACAAATAATCTTTTCTACTTTCAACAGCTCTTCAATTAAACATAAAAGGAGATCTTTTGGGCAGTGCTTTCCAAACATACAAATGTAGCTGTGATTTAATTCAAGCCACCCCATCCATGTAGTGAGGCAGAAATCATGTCCAACAGTGATTCCAGACCAGTTTTCCCTCACATTCCACACTAACTTAGGAAATTACTGGTGTGCAGTAAATAGCTTGTTTTTACTTGATTTTAACAAAGAAATGGGCATACTATACTTTGGTCTTTAGACAAGAATTATATTAACAAGCAAAATTATTTCAATTTCTATGCAGGTTTTTGGACCTTTCCTGTTGGGAATTCAGTCAGTGTCCAACAGGAAGAGGAGCTAAGGGGGGGATTGCCAATGAGCTTTTGCCTCCGTGACTTTATGTTGTTTTGGTTCAAGAAACACCTTCAAACATTCTACAGATTCCATGAGTGTGCAGAATGTGCAAGGACACTCCATGCATGCTCAGCCTGAGCTGTGGGAGCAGCTGGCTGGTGTTTACAAGCCCAAGTGTCTCTTTGAATTCCTTCTGTTGTAGTTTGAAAGTGCCCTTGGCCCTCGGTTCTTAGGGCAGAAAGACAGAAATCTCACAGCCCAGTCCTGAAGTTAATTGCACACATTTGGACAACGAATTTTTCATTTAATTCTAAAGACATTTTCATTAATAAGGAATTTTTAAAAAGTTTTTTATGCCTATAATTTCAGATCTATGAAAACACCTGTTTGTATATGGAGCAAGAGCAGAAATAAGAAGAGACCTTGACCTATTGGACTTCAATTGCCGAAGTCCCATGAGATGAAAACCATGAAATCACAGAATGGCCACAGCTCCAGGTCAAAGCAGTGTAAAGTGTCTTTCTCTTTCCTCTCTCTGAGAATCAGAAATGTAAGAACACTTGATTTTTCCTTCTAAGAGTGTGAGAACGGGCACTGCCCCTCTGTGCTCCCTTCCCCATGTGGTGACACACCTCACCCCCTGACAGGTGCATCTGCAGGGCATGGCCAGGGGGCACAGGTGACCCCACTGGTCTCTGCACGGTGCCAGCCCTGGTGGAGGGTGTCCCCTCCAGCCACACATCACTGACACTTCAACCATTTTTATTCTGATGTAGCAAAACCATCCCTTTCCTCCATTCTAATGCTCTAATGCAGACCAGGACCAGCTGGTCTGGTGGTGCTGCACAAGCCCTGCCCATCCTGGTGCCCAGACCCACCCAGGGGCAGTGTCCAGGCCCAGAGCCCCCTGAGTGGAGGTTGGCTGGGGCCCCTGGACAAGATGTTGTGTCTCCCTGCAAGGAAGGACTTCTCCAGCCTAGAAGGAGCTGCTTATGTCAGAGAAGGAAAGAATAAGGAATAACTGCTGGGGTTCACCACTGACCCGTGCCAGTTTGGGGGGACAGACCCAGGTTTCTGTCTTGGTACAGCACCTTGACCACCAGATCTTCCTTGCAGCCCCCCTTTCCTAAGGTGCAGGAAACCCAAGAGGAATTATCACAACTGGAACTTTATTGGTATTTAGATGGGTACCATATGTGCTATTGATTTGATGGTGGAGCTGTTTCCAATTAATCACATTTATTCAGACAGAAACAAATGTCAATAGCTGTAAGTGGGATTGCTGGCAGGGAGAAATGAACCTGGACAGGGCACAGGTCAGGACCTGGGCCAACCTGGCCCAGAAATGAAGGGCAGCACAGTGGCCTCACTGAGCTCCTCTGAATCTGCAACAGCAACAGGCACTGATTGCTTTGAGTGTTTTCCTGCATAATGATGTATTGGTGGTAAAACATGAAAGCAAATTAAAGATGTTCTCTGGTTTTGGCAGACATTGTTGAAGTACAGAGGAGCTTTTGCTAATTTTCCTTCAAAGGGACAGCCAAAGTGGCAACAGACCACAGCTATTTAAGTAGGGAGTGTATTAATGACACTTCACCAGCACAGAACCAGCATCATGTACAGTGATTTTAGTTTCCATGGCAGATACAGGATCATAGTTTGAAAATAGGCCACAGATAACATGAATATGAAAAAGAAAACCACCACCATCAAACCCATCATTGTTATTTACCCTTTAGCAAAGGGCAGTAAGCAAGTGGGTCTCCTAATCACCCTGCACTGAGGTTTGCACCAATTAGCACTCACCATTTCTCATCTCTCTGTCCAGTTGGTTCTTCAGTGCATGGATCCTCATTACCCTAATTGGAGTCTCTTGCCTTCATCTCACATGTCCAAAGGTCTGTTATTTTCAATTGAGTTAATTGGGATTTATGATCCTGTGTCTGAAAGGTAAATAATGGTTGGCTTTACTTACTCTGGAAGGTGCAGTAGGATCTCTTGAGATGAAAACAGATAAACAGCCAACACCTCTAACATGAGAGCTGTATTTGCACCAGAAATCCAACTAGAAGAGTTCTTTCCTCTCTCCACACCAGTCCAATGGTGTGGAGATCCAATGCAGGTTTATATCTGGAAACTGTAAACATCAGCCTCCCAGGCAGAGAATAACTACTAAATTTCATTTGAAAAATGAAAAAATGAGCCAAATCATTCAGAGAATGATTTTCAAGGGATGATTGTGTTCAAGAGACATGACCCTAGACAATACATAAAGCAAGAAGAGGTGAAAGTCATTGATTATATGACTCGCTGAATTATCCACACTTGTGCTGTGCTAACAAAAATAACTCCTTTCATCCAATTTAAGACTTAAAGAGGATGAAAACAGCTTTGCATCTGCTTTTCCTTGTCACAGCCCATGGAGTCTCAGCCAGGACACTTCTGTCCATGCCTTGGATGTGTAACATTTCCCATGGGATCTGACACTGAGCACTGGAGGGTTGGTAGAGCCCTGCAGGTTCCCCAGACACAGAATCATGAGGATGATTTGCAGTGCTAGCACTTACTAGATTAATTTGCTGGCCTCGTGCTGATTTTCTTTTGCATGAATTTCTCATCCATGTTTGCTGTTCAACATGCAGTTACTCCAAATGACACCTGAGTGGGACTGCAGGAGCACAGGTCTCACTGGCAAGTTTTCTAAGCTTTGCTTGAGACAACCAAATTGGGCAGTGTAAATTTACTTGGGTACTGGATTCAACAGTGAAATTTCAAATGTGGCCAACACTGGTTTGGGATAGCATGTGTTTTTCTGCATCATATTGTTGCTGCTTCAAAAGTGGCAGTAACTGGGCAGCCATTGGGCTGGTCCAGTCACTGTCTGTCCCAGCATGCAAATAAAATAAAACAAACTCGGTCAAACAATCATTGCTCTAGACATTGACTGAGAATATTGCTCTGTTGGCTGAGACCACACCATGAGAGCCCTTGGCCCAACTCCCCCTGAGTGACCCCCAGGGCAGGGGCAGCCCTGCAGCTCCTCCTGCTTTGTGCCCAAGCACTGAACCCCCGGAGCCAGAGGAGCTGCTGCTTCAGCTCACAGGGTTCCCCTCGGTGCCAGTGTGTTCCCAGCCAGAGCAGAGCTCAGTCTCCCCAGGTTCCAGTGCTCCACAGGTTTGGCATCCTGCCAGGTGCAGGGAAACTGTCTCTGCCCTGCTCTGCCCTGGAGGGATCCACCGTGGTAAAGGACACAGACTTCTTTTTCCTTTAAATTCCCTTAACATTATTACTGCATTGTAATAAATTCTCAGTGAATATTGGCATGTCAGACCCCACAGTTCCCAGGCATGTATTTCTGTGTTCAGCTGAGTCAAAATACAGAATAACAACCAAAGCCATGTGTGTCCCCAGCCCCAAAGCCCAGAACATCAAGCCAGAGAAGGCAATTTCAAATGATGGCAGTGCTTTACCTAGACAGACTCACTTTCTAATTCAGACCAACAAAAGGCTCTTTCCTGGTTTGTTTAGAAGCTGTAATTGCAAAAGTCATGGGCAAATCAAGCATAAAAGTGCAGAGGTGTGGGGAAAAAGTCTTTCTATTGGAGAAACCCCATGATAAGTGATCTACTTGCAGCTCAGCCTGGGGTTTTATTATTAGAGTATTTACCATTAACTCCGTCTCTAGTGGCCAATTACTGTCCTTTTTATGTCTCTTTATTGTGAGACTCTGAGAACACTCTGCAAACAAACACCTTCTGATATTCCTCAGCAAATATTCCTGTGATCCCAGGCCTTTCCTTTCCTCTGTGTTTGCCATGTCTGCAGAGCCCCATGGAGCTCTGTAGGACCCCTCTGCTTGCCAGGGCATTCCAGCCCCTGCTCCAGCCCCAGCCCCAGGCTCTGCTCCAACTGCAGCCTCTGCTCCAGCCAAGCATCTCCCTCTGGCAGCCCCACTGTTCCCCCAACACAGACTGAAGGTGGTGGGAGAGCTCTGGGGGCACGCTGGGATCAGCTCTGTCCAACATCGACCTTGTCCTGAGCCATTTCCACTAGATCAGCCCAACCTGACCTCAGTCCCTCTGGAGCCTGTTCAACCAACCCACGTGAGGTCTTTGGGTGCTTCCCTACCTCCACCTGAGAGAAGTGCCTGGACTTGGGCTATAAAAGTGTTTTCACCAGTTTCCTTTGCCCTGATAATGCCATCCATGGCTGGGACAGCTGGAAGTCCAAGGTATGTGGCACATCCTCTTCTCTAAATCAGTTGCCATCAACTTGGTAGTCAGTGTTACTTGAGTACTAAGGGCTAAACAAAACTGTATGATATTAGTTACAATGCACTGTGGAGAGAGAAAACCCTATCAGACTTTTAAAAACTTGTCTGATACATATTTAATAAAAAAAATGCTTTTACTTGGTGCTGGCCTGACCCTTCTGCTTGGCTAAATGCTGCTTGAATCTCTGTTGCTATTTCTGTGAGCATCTGGACGTGCAGTGTTCTGAAACAGGGCTGGAGCCTCATGTGAGACAGTCCCTGGTGTCCTGGGGCAGGTGTTGGGCTGCAGAGAGCTGAGCTGTGGGGTATCAGAGCAAAGGAAACCAGACCAGGTGTGGTATCAGCAGAGCTGCTCAGCCTGGAGGCACCGTGGGCACACTGGGGCACAGGAGATTGTGTGTCAGGAGTCAGGGCATTGCAGGGCCCTGCAGCAGCTGTTGGTGCTGTTTATTGTGCTGATGGCACTTCACTGTCTCTGTCTGCCCACGGGGGGGTCTGGGCACTCGCTCACCCTGCTGGGGTGGGTGTGGGCAGGGGGAGCTGGGCCAGGCCCTCAGAGCAGTTCCTGACATGACAGACGGGTTCAATAAAGAGGCTCAGCTGCTGCAGGGACCTCCTCACCCCCCCAGCTCACAGGCAAGTTAAGGTACATCTCATCTATAGCTGGGAAATGGTTTGATGGGAACACCTCGATGTTTCCTTCCTGCCCGCTCTGCTCTCCCTGCAGGGTGTGGAGCCACAGGAGGTGCCACTCGGGATGGTGGCACCTCTTGGCACAGGGCTGTCTCATTCCAGCACTGCAGCCTCTGCAATCCCCAGAGGGTGCATGAAAAATGAGCCACTTGGGCCAGCAAGGTGGGTGTGTTGGGGAACATTCATCTAAAATTTGCCTTCTTGTACAAAGCCAAACTGCAAAGTGAAGGAGAGCAGCAGGAGAACACCTTGCCCTCAGGGATGGGGCTTAAATATTCACGTTCAAGAGCTGCTTTGGCAGATCCACTCTGATCTCATTCTGGTCTATATTCATACAAGTTATTTTTGGGTTCCAAATTTTGACCTTGGTGCTGGCGAGTCACACAGAAATACTTTGTAAAGGCAAATGCATATACATGAAGACAAATATAAAGTGCTGCAGCTGTTTGTCAGGCTGACCTGGCTTTGATACAGTGTCTGTCAGCTTCTATCCTTATCTTTTTATTTGTATTATCTTAGCAAAAAATATTTGTATTTTGACAAGGACTCCAACACAGATAACAAAGACAGTGTCCAGCCTAAATCTCCACCCCCAACAACACGAAAACCTCCAAACCCACAAAAAATCCCACCCTTGCATATCACCATAGTTACCTGACAAAAACTCCACCACATACTCAGAGACTCAGTTACTGGTGAGGAGGTGATGACATACTGAGATAACTTCTGGATTTAGTGTGCACTTATGAACTATTCATGTTCAAAACAAAATATATGGAGAATGATAAAATATATACCCCAAAGCATTTTCTGTTATGAGGTATCCAGTGTTTCAGTGCACCTGGGATGTTTGTGCTCCCAGACTTCAAGTCTATTATTTACAATTGTAAATGGAATTGAAAAAAGTATTCCAGGAGAAAATGTGCCTTTTCAGTGTATTGTTTTAAAATGATCAATGTGCATTTCAAGTGTATGAGTTTATATATTGTTGTCTTGAAAAGCTCTTGAGGAAGAACTAGGAAAAGCAACTCTGGTGTCTGCACCCCCAGGGTGAGTACAAAGAGTATCAAAAATAGTGGGGCCAGCAGGCCCAGGGAAGTGACTGTGCCCCTGTCCTGGGCACTGCTGAGGCACTTCCAATCCTGGGGTCAGTTTTGGGCAGAAAGACAATGAGGGGGTGGAGCATGTCCAGAGAAGGGAACAGAGCTGGGGAAGGGTCTGGAGCACAAGTCTGATGAGGAGCAGCTGAGGGAGCTGAGAGGAAATGGCCTCAGGCTGTGCTGGGGTAGGTTCAGGTTGGACATCAGGAGCAGTTTCTTCCTGGAAAGGGTGGTCAGGCATTGGAAGGATCTACCCAGGGAGGCTGTGGAGTCCCCATTCCTGGAGGTATCCAAAACCAACTTGCGCTGGGCTGGGTAACAAGGTGGGGATCAGTCACATGTTGGACTCGGTGATATTGGGGGGCTTTTCCACTCTTTCTCTGGGAGTGCAGACCTGGGGTGGTCTCTACTGGCACAGCACTGCTCGTGGCCTTGGTGGCCCCATGAGCACCCAACAACCTCCTGGCTCTGTTCAGCCTCCTGGGACAGGGACAGGTGCTGGTGCTGCTGTGGTGGTGCTGGTGGGTCAGCAGCTGCCCCAGGGGTGTCCCCTCAGTGTCACTGCATGGCTGGCACCGGCTGTGCCAGCTCCCAGCGTTTCCTAAGGTCCCTGCTGCAGACACTGGAGCACTTGCTGCAGACACTGGAGCACTTGCTGCACGAGGTACAGGCAGCTCTGACATCATCCCAGGCCTCGTGCAGCTGTTCCACAGGAACTGAAGTTCACCTTTGACGTGCAGCCGCGTAACAGTCTGAGCTTGGATTTCATATCACAGCCTTGCTGAAAACTTGGGGCCTTATCTCAGCCTGGCAAAAACATAAACAGGCACAAGGCAACATACCTCTAACAAAACTGAATTCTCCTGAGCTGAACCTGAAATCCCGGTGCTGGAGCAGATTGTTTCTGAAGTGTCTGACATGTGAGGGAAGGTCTGAGCCTGAATCCCCAGTGCTGGAGCAGATTGTTTGCCAAGGTGTTTAACATGTGAGGAAAGACTTTTAAAGATGAGCAGAACCAGATTTTCACTTGAAAGCAGATCATTTTGGGGAGAGTGTAACTTGTACCCCCTTGTGGAGATGTTTTCTGGGGCCACAGGCCAACAGAGAGGATGTTCAGGGGAAGGGCAGACCATGCAGCAAACTGTCCTTCAAGGATCCTGTGTGAGTACTTGGAATCACAGCAGCTCCCAGATCCCTGGCTGAGAAATTCGGTAGTTGTAAAGGAAAATGATTCTGCTTGTCCTTACAGACCTAAGTACAGAATTGGTCCTGCTGGAGAGCTTGTACAGACAAAAAAGAAACCATTCTCGACTGAAGTGTTTCCAGAGTGATCCCTCCTGAGCTGGGGGGGCAGCAGGAGCCGAGTGTCTCATCCCTGCCACGCTCCCAAGGACTCGAACCACGAACTCATCTGCTAAAGATCAGATTTTATTTCCCAGCAAAAGATGTCCCATCTGCCACATCCAGTTTTCCTAACGGCACTATTATGACTGTGAGCAGGGCTCTACATGCCCAGATCCTGTTTTGAACTTCCCTTGCTTGATCTCTGAGCATGAGGGAGTTGGCTGCTGTTTGCTCTGTGCCACAGCCACGCCGGGGCTCCCTGGGCTCCGGGACAGTGCCAGTCCTGAGCAGGGCTGGGACTGTGGGGCTGTGGGACTGTGGGACTGTCGGACTGTGGGACTGGGGGACTGTGGGACTGTGGGACTGGGGGGCTGTGGGACTGGGGGACTGTGGGA
>VWZD01009101.1:6763-39871 GCA_013396695.1 Sakesphorus luctuosus | reverse complement strand
GGACTATGGGACTAGGGGACTGTGGGGCTGTGGGACTGGGGGACTGTGGGGCTGTGGGACTGGGGGACTAGGGGACTGTGGGGCTGTGGGACTGTGGGACTATGGGACTAGGGGACTGTGGGGCTATGCTGCCTCTGTTCCTGCCATGGCTGTGAAGCCATGGAAGGGTTTGTGCCTCCTGAACACACACCTAAACCTGAGGGAAGGGGAAATGCCCATCACTGACTTAGTTTTGATTCCAGGCACTCGGTGTCTGATCTGAATCTCACAGTTTCCCTTCTTGGGTCTTGCCCTAAAGCCCCTGATGTGCAGTGGGGTGGGATGCTGGGATGTTTTAACTTTTTTTTTTTTTAATTGCGGTGTTCCTGCCTAGAAAAAAACTAAGATTTCTGAAGGGTTCCTTACCCAGTTGTAGGAGTGGGCAGCATGGTTTGACCTCTTGCAGTAGAAAATCCAAGTGCCAATAATCAGCCAGAAGAACTGTGTGTGGCCAGTGATGAGAGGTGACCCTGACCTGCAGCCCCTCCTTGAACCCTTTCTGTGAACCCCATGGCCCACCGAGTGCTGCACTGCATGCCAAGGACATCTATAGGTTGAAAACATACTAGAGGGCAGGGAGGGAATTCCTCAGCTGTGCTGAAGAGTGTCCTGATGCTCCTCACACTGTGGGACCAGCCCAACATCCCCAGGACCCCCCAGCTCGGGGCAGAAATCAGCAAATAGGTGGTGGGTCCGTTTCTGTGCTGAACTTTGGGGTGAGGGAGGGACTGCTGCAGGTGCTGCTGAGATGGCCCTTGGCTGCAGTTCCCAGCCCTTCCCCTCCTGGGAGAGGCTCAGGGGATGGGGGAGAGCATCACCTGCCAGGCAGCATTTCACGTGTGACTGGGCTGAGGCAGGACCTGGGCAAGGAGCACCATGGCTGGGACTGGGACTTGGCAGTGGGGCAGCCACGTGTCAGGAAGGGACAGGAGGGAGCAGAGCTGGGGGAAGCTGGGTGGGGTCACTGCTCCCACAGGAGCATCTCGGGGTCCCCAGTGCCCTCCACTGGCCCCCAGGGTGCTGCTGCCCACGATACCCAGCCCAGGTGTGCCCACAGCTCACCAAGGCCCCTCTGTGTTCACAGAGAATCACCAGGGCCTGAGAACCTGCTACACCTTCCCTACTGCAACAAGTAATTAGCAATGGGGGGCCAGTTATAGTTACTGGAATTAAAGCTAAAAGCCATCTGAAACCTCTAAATATTGACTCTGCTTTCTGCAGGTGACATCAGGAAGCCTCTTCTCCCACCTCCGAGCTCAGCACTGTGATTTCAGACGTGGATGCAGCACAGCTCTAGCAATTAAAAATGGCATTCCTGCTAGAGCTCTTGTAACTGAGAAGTACTTAAAAGGAGCTAAAAATCAGACTGAAGCTGTTCCATTATTTTTCTTTTCATGTTGATGCTGAAAATCTGGCAAGCCATTAAAGGCAACAGGATGTTGCAGCAAAGGCAAGTATCTATAGCTACTTGAATCTACTGAAAAATTAAGTGTATATTAAATAGTTTTAGCTTTATCTTAGGCAAAAAATATTCTTTTTCCTTTCTGGCTGTGTGAAAAAACTGTTCCTGGCTGAACTGCAGCCTTTAATCTTTTCCTGTTTTACTTAACCAGCACTGCAATAGCTGCTGGTGGCAGAACTGCCCCGTGCAGAGAAAGAGAAATATGCAAATCCCCTACTGACCAATACTTTTACTGGAACAAAAATCTTTAAAGCTGACAATCAATTTAAAATATAATCCAATCCTTTTAATTTGATAAAGAGTCCTTTCCCCCATCCTCCATGCAGGTACCTATTCTTGTGTTCCAGTAAGGATTAATCAGCTCTGGGCAACTCCACGCTGGGCGAAGCTTCCCAGAAAGGCCCCACCTGCCGTGGCCGAGGTGGNGGGAGTAGGTGCATGGCTGCCAGGCTTTGTCTGCCTCTTCTCCTGTTTGGATGCTCCAAGACAGGTCTCTGAGGACTCTCCCATCCCTGTGCAATGGTGTCACCTGAGGGGGGTTTGCCTGGCTCAGGCAGGAGAACATCCTGCTCAAGGCACAGCTGCTCTCCCTGCAAGGTCCCTCACTGTGCCTGGGAAACACAGGAGAGAGAATGGACATGAAATGCCTTACAAATTGATGTGGACTTTTTGTTTTCCCTCTGTTTCCCTGTCAGGATGTACAGTTGATTCATTTGTTTATTTTGGTATTTTACTGGAAACTGGAGTTGAGTTCCTGCAGGTTGTGGCTCTTCTGGTGACCCTTTGTGCCTGTGCAAGAACTGCTTTCCCAAGGAAAGTACAGGAGGGCAATTAAATCCCAGCCCGAGTCAGGATGTCTTAACATCTCACCTCCTGCTCTTACTGACTGATGGTCACAGCCAGTAGAAGGGGAGATTTTCTGTAATTTTCTACTTCCCATCATTCTGAGACTCCAAAGCTGATGAGGTCAAATGGCTTCTCTTACAAAACACTAGATTAAGAGTCAAGCAAGTCAGAAATATTTACTTCAGATCAGTGGAGATGTGAAAGAAATGTAAGAATGGTACTGCCAAAGTTTGGCTTCTGAACTGAATCCAGCAGGAACACATTCCTGCACAACAGTCAGCTGAAAACAAATTGAAAACTGCTGCCCTGTTACAGCACAGCACATGCCCAGGGGGGGCTGGGAATCCAGTCCAAGGGGAGGGTGGGGGGAGCAGTTTAATGCAAATCCCAGAAAATCCAGGGTCAGATTCAGGCTCTTTTCCAACTTCCATCTTGCTTTCAGTTTGAATAAACCTAAATACTAGAATTTTTTTCCATGGAGAAGCCTTGGAAGCCAAGTGAGATGCTGAAGGCAGAGGGTGGCAGGGGCTGCTGGACTGCAGGGCTCTGTGGGGCTAAAGCAGCACCTCATTGTTTGGGTGACCTCAGTGTCCCTGAATGTGCTGTAGGAAGTTGTTTCTCTGAGACCTGGTGGGGTCTTGCTCTGGAATGGTGCCCCAATCACCTCTCTCCTCCAGAGCCACCCCAGCCTCCCTTCTCAGGTCCCTCCAGCCTCTTGCAGGAGCTTCATAGCTGAGAGAATTACAGGGCCCTGTGCAAATAGATCTCATTAATCAACTGCATAAACAGGGTGTACCCAGCCCCCCGGCTGCAGATTGCCTTCTGCGCCTTTGGAAGTGCAGAAAAATTGTGTAATAAGTATCAAATCTGTTTCCAAACAAGTACGGGGAGACTGAAACTTCACTGTGCTCTCAACAGGTTTATAGAAAATGTTGGTGTCTCATACATGTTACAGCTACAAGAGCACCGATTGGCATCTCTCTGAACATGCCCCACTCTGCATCTGCGTGGGCAATACGTGGGCTGGGATCTCCCATGCAGGTAACAGAGGCTCCATCCCTTGGCCTCTCTGGAGGGTTGTTCCTCTTTGTCCCTCATTTGTGCATGGTTTGCTGCTCTGCCTTGAAACTCAATTAGGTGTGCTGGGAACGAGGTGAACTGGGTGTTTTTGTGTATCTGCTCCTGGGCATTCCTGAGCCATCGAATCCCAGCGTTTCCTGGGTGTTTTGTAAGTGAGAAAAACCTCCACTGTGTAATGCATAAAATGACATATTTGAGTGTTCTTACCTGTCCTGTAGATCTTTCCTCCCTCTAATAATGGCAACACATTTAAGAGCCCTGAAGACACTTAACTGAAATAGCATTTTTTGTTGATAGGCACTTAAATGCCTTTTTTTTTTTTTTTAAGATGAACCTATATGGAAGAATTATACTGAAGTTGCAATCAGTAGTGCTGGGGAAAATATGTATTGGCTTTTTAATCCATGGTGCATTTGCTGGAGTCAAGAAAGAGGTTTCATCCTTGGTGTAAAGAACCTGGACAGAGAAGATGCAGGATGCCACCTCTCTGATTCAGAAATTGCTTCAAGAGTGTGGTGACAGGTTTCCTCACATGCACATGCTGAGAATGAGAATTCCCAGGACACCTCAGTGCTCAGGTTTCTGCCAGTTTGGAGTTGCTGCCCTGGACTCCAGGCACAGCTGCAGTGATGACATTCTGGGAACAGCAAGGTCAGAGGTGTCAGGAAAATGCACTGTGGAAAATGTAGTGGGAAACCAGAGATGGACATGCAGGTATATATGAATCAAAGGATACCAGACTGGTTTGGGCTGGAAGCGACTTAAAGCCCATCCCATCCCACCCCTGCCATGGCAGGGACACCTCCCACCAGCCCAGGCTGCTCCAAGCCCTGTCCAACCTGGCCTGGGACACTCCCAGGGCTGGGGCAGCCACAGCTTCTCTGGGCACCTGTGCCAGGGCCTGCCCACCCTCCCAGGGAAGAATTGCTTCCTAATATTCCATATAAATCCATCCTATTTCAGCTTTAGGCCATGAAAGTTTCATTCAACTCCTAATTATTTATTCAAAGAGCTTGGTTCCTTGCCTGGGGCCACAAACAGCCTGCTCTGGTTATTTACAGCTCTGGTTCTGCAGCGTGACCCTCGTGGGTGACTCTTGTCCCCACTTTGCTCCACGGGAGCCCCTCCTGCCTGGGCTGGGGGCCCTCCCCTCTCTGAGAACTGAAACACATCTTCACTTGGTGCTGGGGCATGTGACTGGCAAATCTGCTTGCTGTTAATATTTTCACAGCAAGAGTTGACCTGTAGATCATAAGAAGAGGAAACAAAAGGGATGCAAATATGGCCTCACTTATTTACAAATGTGGTTAATTATCTGCAAGCAAATTTTGTTGTCACAGATCTGATTTCTGCTCCTCCCCAGACATGCTGAGCCTTTTTGTGTTCGCACTGGCAAACACAGAAACCCTCCAGTCAGATGACATGTGTCACTTAAACCTACCCCAGATCTGGATTTGATATGTGTCAACACATTTAAAGTTGTTAAGTGTAAAAGGAGTTTCTCTGCGGCGCCTTCGTTGCCAAGGGAGTGCAGAGGGTGTCACTGACTCTTAAAGCCCAACCCAAACACTGCAGGGTTACCCATCTGATGGCACAAACACACCGGAATATTTATCTGGTGTGTGTTCACAGGCTGATATTGATGTTTCAGCAAATGTTCTGTGCCTGGGAGGGGCTTTGGGGAGCTGTGGAGGCAAAGCCCCTGTGCTGGCCCTTGGGGCAGTGCCAGTGCCCCTTGGGTGCTCCTGCCAGCTTTGACCTCAGCCCCACAGAGTGATTCCCAACCTCACCCACAGCCGGGTCCTGGCTCTGCTGAGCATTTTGGGCTGAGCTGAGCTGGTCCCTTCAAGCTCCATCCCTGCCAGGACACCCGTGCCTCGGGCTGGTCCCACTGGGGAGCTGGGAAGGGCCATTGGGCTCCGTCTTCCCCCAGAGGGGCCAGGGCTGCTCCTGCCCCAGGGAGGGTAAGCACCACCATCAGCAGGGCACGGGGGTATCCCTGACTGGGGGGGAGAAGGGCCACACAGAGGAGGAAATAATTTTGTGGGTGGTGCCCTTTCCCTTCAGGAGGCCAATGAAATCTGGGCTTTTGACATTATCTTTTGGTTAATAATTCTGCATTTAGAGCAAATTAGAGCAAAGTGTTTGCAATCTGCCACTGATTTTGGAAGGGGAAGGGACAACTGCAAGGAGGGTAAGCCAGAAAGCTCAGAGCAGAGCTTACAGGACTGACAGATCCCAGCTGGGGCTGCCTGCTGGGGTCCAGGGCTGGAGGACTGATCCTCTCCTTCTCTACTCCGTCCTCTCATTTTCTGGCAAACACTGAGCTCTGAAGAGCCTCGGCCACAGTGATGTTTTCACTTCAGGGCAAGAGGAACAGAGTCTCCTGCATGTAACAATCCCAACCCAAAAACTGCCTGTGGAAAGGAAATGATGAACTTAAATGAGATGAGATTAAATTCATAGTGAAATCAAAAACTTGCCCAAGTCAGTGTCTTCTCTGCTGCTGACAACATTCCACAGCAGCAGAGTCCACACGAGCAGGAATAATGCACAGAAATGTGACCACTTCAATGGGCAATAAGGAACTTTTCAGTCAAAACACCACCTCTACTGCCTGTTTGCCATCCAGACTGGAGAGCTGGGGGTGTTCACCTGGGGAAGAGAGGGCTCCAGGGAGACCTCAGAGCCCCTTTAGTGCCTGAAGGAGCTCCAAGAGAGGTGGAGAAGGACTTGGGACCAGGGTCTGGAGGGACAGGACAAGGGGACTGGTTTCCTACTGCCAGAGAGCAGGTATAGATGGGATATTGGAAAGAAATATTTTCCTATGAGGGTGGGCAGGCCCTGGCACAGGTGCCCAGAGAAGCTGTGGCTGCCCCAGCCCTGGGAGTGTCCCAGGCCAGGTTGGACAGGGCTTGGAGCAGCCTGGGCTGGTGGGAGGTGTCCCTGCCCATGGCAGGGGGTGGAACGAGATGAGCTTTAAAGTCCTTTCCAACTCAAACTAGTCTGGGATTCTGATTCTATATATGATATAGAATAAGGGGTAGTAGAGCTGCACCAAACCATAAAACTCTCTGACAGAGCAATAGGACTGCAGTGAAGCAGCTCCTTTTCTTGCTACCATCATCTCACTGCACTCACAAAGACCCACTGTGGTGGCCATTGGACTTCAATCAATCAATCAATCCATCCATCCATCCATCCATCCATCCATCCATCCATCCATCCATGTGTGGGTGTATACACATACAACTTTTTAGCTGTGAGTAAATGATTATAACTGTTTTCAGGTGTTCCTAATAAGGGAAGAAATAGGTTAAAATGCAATCCAGCTGGGACAGTTCTCTTCTCCGTGGAGGTGTTTGCACAGCCTGTCCTGAGCAACTGCAGAGTTGTAGTAGGTTCACGCTTTGGGTCTTGAGGAGGATCTTCCATTTGAAGTTCCAATATTAATGCAAGGGGATATGATCATTTTTCTTCAAGTTTTTTTTTCCCCCTTATTTCTTGAAATATATTTGATTTGCTCTATTTTCAAGAATTCAATCTTTAAGCCTGAAAGTCTGTCAGAGTCATGCCTCCTTCTCCTAATTTTCCCTGGGGAAAGGCAGAGCTGGAGACTCTGTGGGTGACAGGGATGTATCAGCAAAGGCCTTTTTTGGGTGCAGAAGGAAATACTGACTCACAATTTACTTATGGGGGATTTCTGGCCTCCTGGTCCATATTTTACTATTGCTTGTGCTTGTTTTTGCTTTTATTTCAGTGGATATTTCCAAAAGAGAACCATGACAACTAAAAGAAGAAGAGGAAGACATCAGGGCCACGTTGTGACTGAGATTTTACACACACAGCAGCCCTAAAGCACTGCTGGGTAATTCTCATTGGGTTCACTTTGCAGGCTCTGAGACAAGATTTGCTCCAGCTTTTGCTCCCAGCCAGCCTGTCCCCTCCCAGTGCTCTGGGAGACTCAGTGCTGAACTCAGGCTTTTTCTCAAGGCCAAGTTTAATGGGGTTCAGTTGGTTCAGACACCTCTGTCATCAGTTGTGCCTCAGATTGTTGCCCTTCTCACAGGTTTTCTTCATGAAATCACACTTGTTTCTTTCAGTGATAACAACAACTCATTTCTAGACACTTTATGGACCTTAATTTAAAGAATTTTGAATTTATAGCAAAAGATAAAGCCATTTGCATCACCCCATTGCAAATGGTTCAGCCTGCTGTGAGGGCAGTTTAGTCACAGAGTGTGTTTGTGCTCAGCAGGCAAGTGCCTGTCTGTGATGAGCTGATTTGTGGAAAATCAAGCCAAAATACCCATGGAAATTTCTGGATTTCCTGATTAGGAGTATGTGATACAACCCCTAATGTTTTATTTGTATGTAGGGTATTGATTTGTAGGTTGTGCAGTGCTGGGCACACAGATCTCATGTGGTTTCCTCCCTGTTCCCTTCTCTGCAAGGGGTAAGGCTGTGCTGCTGGGCGGGAGGGGCAGGACAGGGGGAACGGCTTCCACTGCCCCAGGGCAGGGATAGGTGGGGGATTGGGAAGGAATCCTTCCCTGGGAGGGTGGGCAGGCCCTGGCACAGGTGCCCAGAGAAGCTGTGGCTGCCCCATCCCTGGGAGTGTCCCAGGCCAGGTTGGACAGGGCTTGGAGCAGCCTGGGCTGGTGGGAGGTGTCCCTGCCCATGGCAGGGGTGGCACTGGGGGGGCTTTGAGGTTCCTCCTGACCCAACCCAGTCTGTGACTGTACACACCTGCCATGGCAGGTGACAAGTCTGTGCTGTGACCTCTCTGTTCCCTCTGCCATTTGCCTCCCTAGTCCAGCTCTGAGCTGCTTTGCAGTGCCTGGTAAGTGAGGCAGAACTCAAAGCACAGAAGAATGTCATGGTGTGGGTTTGCCCAGGATCTCACTCTGTGTCACTCTGCAGTCTCCACCTGAGAGTCTGGCACAGAGGGACCGGTGGGAATCACATCTGGAAAGCTGCCAACTCATTACCTGGCCTCTGGTCTGGCTGTCAGAAAAGGTGATGTTGGAGAAAAACTGCTGGAAAATAATAAAGAAGTTTTTAAGTTGAAGATGTCAAAGAAGATAGAAGAGATTCCCTGGCAGCACCTGGGTGTTTTCCAGTTGGGAGAACCTCATGGCACTCATCAAGCAGCCAGAGTGCAGTTTTAATGAAAAATTCATATTGTTTTCCAGAGAAAATTGTTTTTCTTTCTTCTGAGTTTTTGTTTGCTTTCTGAGATATTATCTACAGGTAGACTTAATCACCTTTCCAGCAAAAGGCACTGCCAAGGCACCAAGTTGTGGTGCTGCCCCAGCCCCTCTCGTGCTGGGAAAAGCAGAGATGGAGGGGAAAACATGGGCATATGCTGAGCCATAGCTGAGACACAACACAGCTGAGCATGGAGAAGTGATGCTTCAAGGCACACAGGAAGAGGAAGAGCCTCAGAACACAGACAACAATTCTGTGCTTTTGGAAATAGGAAGAAAGTGTCAGCAGTGACACTGTGAAAAACATGACTTCTGTCTTACCAAAAAGGGGAAAGGTTTGGGAATTGAGGAGGGAGTGGCAGCAGAGGGAAGCCAGGAGGGCACTTGGTACCCTGTGCTGAGTGAACATGAGAAACAAGGAGGAAATGGCTGGAAATGCTGCCCTTGTGCCCAGCAGAGACAGCAATGAGGATATGGACAGCAAGGTGGAAAGCAAGCAATGCTGATGGGCCCTTAGGGAACGGAGGTGAGTGTGGGAGCTGGAGGTGCCAGCTGGAAGAAGGAAGAACAAGGGAAGGAATGACCTGCATGTCTCAGTGACAGCCAAAGTCCAGTCGTGCCTACTTGGGGACAGTGGCACTCAGAAGCACTCACGGTGACAAGATCAGGTGCCTCATATGGATCAGAATTAAATTAACTTAGCTGAATAGTCCAAGCCATTAATAATAATTTTTAACAAACCCAGGTCAGTTCCCAAGGAGGAGAAATCACATTGCGCTCTGTGCTTAAAAAGTGCTTGTAACCAATGAGCAATTGTCAGACCCAGAAATAATAATGGAAATATTCATGTGAAAAGTCTTCAGTAATGAATTCTTCAGTTCCATAGTGCAATTAATGCCAAGCAAAGTGGGTTTATGGTGCATAAGCCTTAAGGACATTTGCCATGGGAGATAAATACTGACTGAAGGTACCTCCCACAAAACAGGTTTCCTAAAATAATGTGATTCGCTGCCCCAGGAACTTTGAAAAATTGCCTTATACCCAGTAATGACTCAGAAATTAAATGGATTAAAACCAGCTAAATGATCAAAAAATGTAATCAAACCCAGGAAGGCATCACTCCTGGGCATGTTCCAAGCAAGTTGCCATAGGGATCTCTCTGTAACACAATCCTGCCTTGCAGAGGACATACATCAGTGAGCTCTGATAGTCAGGGGGGCCACAGCTCAGCCCCGTGGACTGGCCATGGTGGGAGTCATGTGGAGCACAACCCAGGGTGTAAGGGTGGGAAAGATGAGGGAAGGAAGGAGAGAATGTCCAGAACGCAACAGGAGGAAGGATTTACAGGAAGGGCACAAGGAAGACCCAGAAACCCCCAAACCTGTGAGTCTGACCCCAGCACATGGGAACAGGATGGAGAAGGTGCTACTCCAGAAAAGCATTGGGTGCTGCTGAATGACATTTAAGGGGCTATCCAGTCATCAGGCACAGGGAAGTCCTCCAGGGATGTCTGAGGGGCAACAGGCCAGCACTGGTGCCACCCACAGGTGCCCCACAGAGATCAGACATGGAGGGTCTTGGGGCATGGGAACAGTCAGTCACAATGGCTAAAAGCCAAGAGCAGCAAACTCATAGAGGGAAGAAGAATATTCTGACTACTCAAAGCAATTGGGGGCCAGAAGAGGTAACCCCTGACCGTGGGGACAGCACACCACAAAGCTCCTTCCAACAAAATCCAGGGAATTGTCTGGGAACAGTGCTGAAGCTGGAATGGGCAGTCTGTGTTGGGAAGAAATGAGTAGAGGAAGTGCAGATCACATTTGGATTATCTAATGGTTCCTTCTGGGTATGGATTTAATGAAAGAATATGTGGGGTTTATTTCTTTTATTAAATATAACAGATTCACCCAATTTGATTAATTCTCATCATCTTTTGCACTTGGCCCAGCAGGTCCTTGCAGGCTCAGCCACAAGGCAGCTCAGAGCCAGAGAACGTGAACAGTTTCCCTGAGTTCAGCCCCAGACAGAGGGCCCTGTCCTGCTCATCATGTGGCTACAGCTGAGCCAAGAGCTGCAGCTCTTCTCCCTCACAGCTGAGGCTCCAGAAGAAAAGCAAAATTCCCTGTGTGGAGGGAGGGGGAAGGTGCTGGGGTGGGAGGAGTTGCTGTGGTGCTGTGGGAGCTGCTGTGCTGCCCTTCAGCTGCACCAAGCCCACTGTGCAGGTGATGGGACAGGGCCCATTTGTGCCCCTCCAGTCCCGCACTGCTCAGCACCCCAAGCCCTGGCCAAACCCAGCACCCAGGCACTGCTCCAGTGGTTGTTATTTACACTAAACTGAGAGGTTGGATGGGGCTTGGAACAACCTGATGTAGTGGAAGGTGTCCCTGCCCATGGCAGGGAGATTGGAATAAGATGAACTTTAAGGTCCCTTCCAACCCAAACCAGTCTGGGATTCTGTGATGATTCTCTGATGTGGCTCCACAGTGGAGTTTCCACTGCTGTCACTAATTATCCTTTTATATTTTGGCTGTTATATTTGGCTTATTTTCACAGGTTTCTTCCAGTTGCAATAAAAAGTTATCTTTCCTCTGATGGTTAAAATACTCAACCCCAACCCTATGGATTAATGATCATTAACAAAGGAAATGATAAACATCAGCTTGAAGGTGAGATTTCATTTCATGGTTACACAGCCAATGGTTAGATGATGTCACCTGGGAAAGGATACTGAAATTTATGATGTGCCTTATGCAAGGGTGGAGAGAGCAAGCCCAAAGCAGTGAGCACTGGCCTGTGTTGCAGAGGGGTTGGTACCTGCAGGCTGGCAGGGCAGGGGTGGCATGGCAGGCCAGGGCAGGGCAGCTTGGGGACATGCTGGCCACCAAGGCAGAGTCAGTGCTGGGGGTGCCCATGGGGAGGGGTCTGGCTGCCTCCATGCCACGCCAGGGCTGAGAGCAGAGGGACCCTGGTGGGCACCCCCCTTGGCTCTGCAGGCCGGGGTTGGTCCTCACCACCCCATGAACACCATTTTGGGAGCTGCAGCTCCAGAGCTGCCCTGCAAGTCCCTGCTGAGGAGTGAGCAGTGATGGATCACTCCGACCTTGTCACCCCCTCGTGTCACCACATGATGAATGTCCTCGGTCTGCTAATTAGGCAATGGAGACAATGCAGGGCATTCGTTTCCTTGTGAGCACCAAATTAGGAGCACTGTCAAACACAGCGAGCTGTGACAATTTGGAGTTATTTACCCAACAATAACATTAGTGGAGGCGTCACTGATACATTCCCTGAATCCTTCAAGGAGTTGTCCACATCTGCCTGCCAAGTGCTGTTTGTTACCAGTCACTCCGTGAGGGCTCTGGGCAGCAGCACTGAGGGGCAGGAGCTGTGCCCTTGCTCCTGCCCTTGGCATCTCCCCTCTCCCCCAGGATCCAGACCTGATGCTGCTCCATGCCACCTTTGGCCACGTTCATTAGCGAAGTTGTGCCCAGTTCTCACTCTCTCCCAGCTCTCTTCTGGGACCAATAGTTTTGCTGTCTGATTTTTTAGTTTCTTTTCATTTTTTTTTGTTTTTCTTTTTTTGTTTTATTTTGGGGGTTTTTTTGGTTTTGGTTTTTTTCCAAAATAAAAGGGAAAGGGAAACCAGAAGAGAAACTTTTTTGTTATTTTTCAATGCTCACACTTTTCATCTGCAATTATTTTCTCGCCCTGGAATAACTTCACACTGGAGTGGTGTGAAACAGCCTCCTGAGCCACAAAGCAATAATGGCTGAGGATCAGAAGAGCAGAAGGTTCATCCTGGGACACACCAGCACAGAAGGGCCAGTGCTCTCAGACTGGAGTAGCAGCACTTTACAGACCTCTGGCCTCAGCAAACCTGTCTAACAGGGCCACAAAGGAGATCACCACAGGAAACAAACTCTCTGGAAAAAAACCAAACAGGAGAAACCTTTAATAAAAGTTCTCAGTGAATATTTTTGTGTTGAAGGGTAGAGGGGGATCGCTTGGGCTGCACCTGCCCTGGCTGGCTGGATGTCCCCAGGGCAGGATGCCCAGTCCTGGTGGCACTGCCAGGCCAGTGCTGCTCACGGGGGCTGTTACTCCTTCACATTCTCCTGCTGAAGGCAACTTCTTGGCCAACAAGTCCTGCTATTGAGTGGCTGACCCAGCTCCTCCAGGGTGAAAGAGCCTCAAGGAGGAGTTCTGTGGATCACACATGGCCTTTTGGGAATGACCTTTGGAGGTTTTTCTTTGCCACTTGCACGCACTCAAATAAAGTGTATTTTGTTTGTTTAAAGTTTCAGTCATTTGAATTTTGAAAATATTATTCCAAAAATTTTTCCAAGCCAGATTTCTTTTGACAATTATATCAAGAGGATTCGGCTGGTGCCAAGTTTGGGGGTTCTGTAGCTAATTCTCAATTGTGCTTTGCAGGCACTGGTTTGCTGACAACCATCTGTTTCAACCCAACGTTCTTGCTTCAAGTCAGCCCAAGAGAAATTAAAATATCAAAAGGAAATATTTCAGAGGGAGTGGGGAGGAAGCAAAAACCCAACAGCACTGGAGCTGTAAACAGCTTTAGATTTTCAGTTTGACTTAAGTCAGGTTTTGCAGCTGATTTGCCAGGGCTGGGGACAGCTCAGCCTGGAGCATCTCCTGCTCCACCACCCTGCGGTGGGGCAGCTCCCAGCGGGCACAGCGGGCACAGCAAGAGCTGTGCACACCCTGCCTGGATTTCCCACAGGTCTTCCCAAGGTCTGTCTGGGATGGGCACAGCACTGTCTGAGGGGCACACAGCCCCTGCCTCTTCCCAGCTGAGGGGCATACAGCCAGTTGTCATTGCTCCTGCCTTGTCCCAGCTGAGGGACATACAACCCCTGCCACTGCTCTTGCCCCATCCCAGGGGAGCTGGGCACTGTTCCTGCCCCAGCCAGGGGAGCTGGGCACTGTTCCTGCCCCAGCCAGGGGAGCTGGGCACACCTCCTACCCCAGCCAGGGGAGCTGGGCATTGTTCCTGCCCCAGCCAGGGGAGCTGGGCACACCTCCTACCCCAGCCAGGGGAGCTGGGCATTGTTCCTACCCCAGCCAGGGGAGCTGGGCACTGTTCCTGCCCCAGCCAGGGGAGCTGGGCATTGTTCCTGCCCCAGCCAGGGGAGCTGGGCACTGTTCCTGCCCCAGCCAGGGGAGCTGGGCACACAGCCAGCTGCCACCACTTCTGCCCCATCCCAAGTGGGCTCCACACGCTCCTGCTGTGCCTTTTGGGCCACATCATCGGGGATGAGCAGGAACAGGAGCACAAGGACATGTCCCAGCCTCTTCACTGGGGGTTTGGTAGCGCTTTGGTTTCAAAAGTGATAAATCATGTGGCTCAGACCTTTTGCTGAGGAAAAAGGGAGAAGTAAGAGAAATTAAATTCATTCACCAAGCATGATTTTATCATAGCTGCTGTCTCTCTCTCTGAAATAATTTTGTGAAAGTCAGAATTCCTGTCATTTGTCCCAAAGCCCAATTTCCCCTGTTAAAACAAGGTGCAATATGCCCCATCTTTGTGGAACAAGAAATCAGAACGAAAGGATTATTTAGATATGTATCTGTATATGTAACAACTGATTGTTGCTGCTGCTGGAACATATTTGTGTGAGCAGACATGACTTCTGCACCAGGAGGAGAAAGAAGCAGTTTGGGTGCTGGGTTGGAGCATGGGGGCTACCCCATGGCCGGGGTTGGATGTGTGGTGGGGCACTGTGGGTATCCCTGGGCAGACCCACCTGCCCACCTCCTCTCCAGGGTTTCACCAGGAAATGTGGCACTTCTACCACCTTTCAAGATGAACCTTTTCAGTGTTATTGACACACACTGTGAAAAGTCTGTGGATTCAAGGGAATGAAGGAATGATGGAAATCTCAGCTGTATTTTGCTTTTGCAGAACTATATTGTTATAAGCACTAAGACTTGCTGGTATCCACTCAGGTCAGGGGACAGTGGGTGTGTGTGAACAAACCATCACACAAATACAGACCAATCTGGCCTTAAAATGACATTCCCAAGGTACCATCCCCCTTGCACTCACCATTGTAATTTAATATTCTTAATATACTTCATGTAATTTTACTGCCATGGATTGGATTCTTCTTTTTTCAGTGAAGACAAACTATCAATACATAACAATAATAAAACCAAACAGTGAACACTTCATCATCAATAAAGGGCAACAAAGACTCTTGTGCTCTGTGTAAGAAGAATTAAATGATTGTTTGGAACTCAGAGTCACAAAAATCAGACCGTGAGAGAAAAGCTGCTTGGAGACAGCTCGGAGGAGAATGAAGGAGAGAGACCCCTGCAATGGAGGGTGAGCTCCTGACATATAAAGCTGGAGCCTTTGTCAGCAGCCCCATGACAAAGCTGAACCTCCTGGTCACCACTTTGCAGCTGAGCTTAGCAAAACAAAAGCAGGGCAAGATGAACAAGGCTGTCTCTAATCAGTGTGAAACTGTGAATTTTAATTGAATTATAGCAAACTTCAACTCAAACAGAGAAGACCTAATCCTGTAATGCTTTAATTTGCTTTCTAATATTTTTTTAATATTCCCAAACACCGAGTTGCTTACACTGTTTAATCAATTTCGTGATGAATTGGTGGAACTTTGATAGTGTTTTGTTGTTTTTAAACAAAGAAGCAGATTGCAATTCCAAAAGATCCCTGTAAGGGCAGGGGCTGGTTTGGACAGCCCTGCTTTGCCTGGGAGGGGGGTTTGTGGCCACCACAGGGGACACCTGATGTGCTGATGTGGTGTCAAACCCTCCCACCCCCTCCCTGCTTTATCCTGTGTCCTGTGCCACCAGCACAGCCAGAGCCAGCCTGTGCCAAACAGAGTCCACTGAAATGTGGGCACGTGGGGTCCTGGGGGCTGAGCACACACTCCTGGGAGCTGAGGGGCACCACTGGGGACCACTGGGTGTTACTGGGGTCTGAGCACACACTCCTGGGAGCTGAGGGGCACCACTGGGGGCCACTGGGTGTTACTGGGGTCTGAGCACACACTCCTGGGAGCTGAGGGGCACCACTGGGGGCCACTGGGTGTTACTGGGGTCCAGGTGCACCTTACTGGGAACTAAGTGAGTGTTACTGGGGGCCAGCAGGTATCACTGGGCCAGCAGGTATTACTGGGGGCTAGCAAGTTTTACTGGGTCTGTGGACACATTACTGGGAATTCAACAGGCATTACTGGGAGCCAGCAGGTGTTACTGGGAGCCAGCAGGCATTACTGGGAACACAGCAGGCATTACTGGGGGCTGGGCAAACATGGCTGTAGGTTGGTATCACATCTCCATCCTCTGTAGATGGATGAGTTTCTGTTTCTCCTCAGTCAATTCACAAGTGGCCTCTGAGCCCACAAAGTCTTTCTCAAACAAACCACTCCACGCTCCAGCAGTTGTTACTCCTTTTTCAGCTCTTGGATGGATGTTGTGGTGAGTCCTCTCCCAGCCCCCTCTGCAGCAGGGTCACAGCCACACTGTAAAACAATTCCCCCTCTCCCAGTTACTCTCCCATTGAGCAGTTTGGGGACTGTCTGTCGCCCCATTCCCAGTGACCTCAGCTGGTGCTTCCCTTGGTGGTCCCTCCCTGGGCACTGTTCCCCCCTTCCAGTCAAACGCCCCAGGTGCCCCCCATTCCTCCTGCCCCATGATCCTGGAGTGGGAGTGACCCCCCTGCTGTTTGCTTTGCCTCAGTGGTGCTCCCGTGGGTGCAGGGTGAGCCCAGGGAAGGGCTGCAGGTCCATGTTTCCCTCTCCCAGCTGCTCATCCCTGTGTCACCTTAGTGAGTTTGACCCTGCTGAGAATCATTTCCTGGAGTTTCTTTCCAAACCGTGTCTGGGCAATGCTCTCACAGGACACCCAGAGATGGCAGCAGAGAGGGGGAGCTCTGACCAGGGTAACTGTGACAGTTCACACTCAGGCTTACGGCTGAGCATTTGGAGAAGATCTTTCCAGTGCAGCTGTGCATGGGATAAATACCAGGGAATGCATCTTTCCTTCCCCATACCCTCCACCACAGTAAGATGATAGATTTGGGGACTAAATTATTCATGATGTGATTTTCTCTTGATCTTAATCTTTGCCTCTCCTACACCAGGCAGCAGAACATGCACTGGAAAACATTGTTCAAGGCTGCTTCTACTGCACACAGAAACTTCCTTGCAGAGACAGCCCAGGGTGGGAGATTTTCGTTTGGCTGAGGGAGCTGGAAGGGTTCAACCTGGAGTAAAGGGGGCTTGGGGGGACCTCCTCACTCTCTCCAGCTCCTTGACAGGAGGCTGGAGCCAGCTGGGGGTCAGACTCTGCTTCCAGGGAACAAGGGACAGGGTGAAAGAAAATGGCCTCAAGCTGTGCCAGGGAAGGTTTAGCTTGGGCAGGGCTCCAGCTGTAGTTGAGGAACTGTGTCAGCTGTTGCTTACTGTCCATCATGTGGTGTCTCCTCAGGCACACCCACTGCTGGAGCACTGGGACTGCACTGAGGTCCTGGAGGTTGATTTATGGACAGCATTTCCCCTTCCCAACACGGAGAGTCACAGGCTGGCAACCAGCAGGGACAAGGATGTTCCAAAACTCACTGGAGCATGTCTTGTTAGCAATGAGCCTGTGCTGGGAGAGCCCTAACACATCTGCTCAGGCATCCTCTTGGGCTCTGCTTTCTGACAGCTGCAAGTTTATCTCTGCGAAGCTGTGGCTACCTGCAGAGGGGGAAGCTTCATTTTCTGCAACACAGTGAGAAATCAGAGTGCATCCAGAGCTGATGCTTGCACAGACTCGACACCTCTCATCTCGAGGTAGCTCGTTGCCTGTTCTCCTGCACCCCAAGGATCTGGCGTTTCCTGTGACATCCTGCCTGTAACACAACCAGTTTTGTTGGGTTCTGTTTGTTTGTTCACTTATTTTCATGCTAAATGCCTTGAAAGGACTCTGAGGAGTGTCTGCACTCCTGTTATGCCACTACCTAATGATGTGGGATGTAGCACAATTTCTCAGGTAATATGGAAATCATGTCATGTTTGGTAAATGGAGGGTTTAGTTGTGTGGGTCAACAAATTTAAGTTTTTGGGCAGCAAACTGCTCTGCAGTGATTTCTGACTCATCCCTTTCTTGCTTTAGAAGGTGCATGAGGATGGCAGGGAACCCCTGTCGGTGGGGATCCTGCACTGGGCACGCAGGGACACCCCCTGTACCCACCTGTGTGCCCCCAAGCAGCTGGTGTCACTCAGCCCTGGGGACAAGAGGAATTCACAGCCAGAGGTCCCCCTGCTGTGGGGTGGGGCTTCACAGTCACAGCAACTGAAGCCTGGGGTTAGATTTGTTCATCCCCCACCTGGGGTCTGGTTAATTCTGTCAGTGACTCCAGGTCTCTGCTCCTCATTTAACTCCTCCAGGCCTTTCAAGCCTTCTTGTGGACCTCTTTCAGCCTTCTGCAGTGGGTAAACATTGCCCAGGGCTCAGGCAGTGCACCCACCTGGAGGTCAGTGTACGGTGCCTGTTGGAGTGTGGGATTGTCCTGTCCAGGCTACACATGGAATGGTGTCACGTGGAGCTTCCCAAGCAGAAGAGAGAAAGCCATGACAGACAATCCACACTTTTAACATGTTGCTGTAATACCCTGAGCTTTTCTTTCTCTTCCTGCTTTTGTTTTGGGTTGTTTCCCCTCCATTTTCTACCTGCTTTAAAAAAAGATGATTTTCATTCAAGGCAGCTGTGCCCCCTTCCTGCCAGGGCAAGGCTGGCTTGGATGAGCACACCAGAGATGGAGGCTCACTCCTGACTTCCTGAGGATGATACAAACTCTTCCAAAAGTTCCATTTTAAATCCAAGCTGTCAGCTCATTTTCAGAGGTTTTGCTTTTCCCTGCCTTTCTTTCTGGTTTTCTCTCTGCTCTGCACACACGTGCACAGACCATGCAGATACTTAATGTGGTTTCATCACTGGCTTCAAACTGCTTCAAACTGTGCTGCTTTTCTCAGCCTACCTGTGTTCTCCATTCAAGATACTAGATGGTTTTGATATGAGGGAGAAAGACAGCTCCATGAACATGCAAAGAGAATGTGAACAGAAAACTCATTCTGAGGCACATCCAGCTCCCACCTGCCCTTGACAAAGAGTCAACACCTTGCAGGGCCTGAAACAGAATCAGGAACTTTCCGTCTCAAGGTTCTTTAAACTGCTAAGACTGTAACAGCATTAGGAACACATCCATCATCTCATATTTTCTCTCCTACCTTCACAAATAGCCCAGACTCCCAATGACCCGGAGTTACTGATGGTTGGTGTGACCACCAGCTGAGTATGTGCCTGTAACATAAAATATCTGCACTGGGACTGTAACTCGTTCCAATTATCCATCTTTGCTCTATCTACAGCACTGACACTTTTTAATATTGCTGCTTCTTATTCATCTTTGCTAAATTTACAGTAGTGACAGTTTTTAATATTGCAACTCCTTTTCCTGCAACAGGCACTTACGGGTCTCCATCTGACTGAGATAAAACTCTTTAGAAGTGGCGAGAAAAGCTCAGCTCAGTCACTGACAGAGAGATCTCCATGCAAGGAGCTTCCCAGGGCAGGTAATGAAGAAATATGGGTCTGTTTGGGTATGCAGCTGCACCAGCACAGATGACTCACCCTTTGATCAAGAGCAATTTCAAGTAAGGAGCCGCCTTTAAATGAAGCAAAGTATCAATGTAAATTAAACCAGGAAAAGCAGCATGACATGTTGGTCCCAGACCCACTATTGACTCCACAAGAACAAGACCAGACTCATTATGTACCCAGTTAAGCAGGCCCAGCACTGGGAGCTGGTGCAGGGCAGAGGGAGGTGGCACCGGGTCACTGTTCCCACTGTGACTCACCAAGGTTCTCTCATGGCCTCTGGGGAAAGGCTTCACCCAAACTTCCCTTCACCTGCACCTGAGAGCAAGATTAACCTTCATCCACATTTTAAACATGCAGAGGATTAATTTAACCATAATTCAGTCTAACAGAATGTATGGAGAGACTGATGGACTGCGACATCCAGAGCACAAGGGGTGAGCAGGAAGGGTGATGGTTGCACAGACCAACCATCTGCTCAAATTCTCTTTTGCATCCTGAATGCTGAACCCTCCTCCTCTCAGACATGCACCTCACAGCTCCTCTGCCCACGTTCTTCTGCCTCGACTGAGACTGCTGATCAAATCTAACTGAGAAACTGCAATTATGGAATTACTCGTTAGAGCTCATTTCCAGCACAGCATCTGAAGCTGGAAGGGCTGAGGTGACTTCTTTGTCATTTGCCATTTTAAATCAGCAGCAGAGAAACACAGTTGTAGGATTAATTTTAATATAAGAATTTCACTGAGGTCTCTTGCAAACCAGCACCAGAATGGAGAGCAGGTTCTCCCCAGCAGAAGGATCCCAAGCAAGGGTGACACGGGTCAATGCCAGCACCAGAGAGGGATGAGACTCTTATCATCATCCTCATTTTTCCATTCAGTTTTATAACTCTTCCTAATGGGCTCTGAAAACTTGGGAAGTGACAGTTCCATAACAATGGAGGCAGTTCATGGATAAATAGGTCTGAAACTCCTAAGGGGAAAAAGAGGGAACATGCTCTGAGCTGGCTTGATCTCCACATTCCTGAAGCAGTTCTGAATTCTTCTCTCTTGAATGAGCTTTGAATTGAAAAGTAACACTCCAGAACAAACCTCGGCCAAGGATTGGATTATTTACAGTATCTTGTATTTTAATGTCAAAACACACCCCCAGCACGGCAGGGGGAACAGGGATTTCTGAGGGATTTGGGACACTAACAGGGATGTAATGCTGATCCAGATGAATGACCCAGACTGATGAGATGCTTCTTAAAAACCTTTCTCAAGAGCTACAGTTGGGAAACTGGAAATAGATCTGGTGCTCTGGCAGAAGTGATTTCTATGCAAAATACAGGAAACAAATAGAAGAGGTTACAAGGAAAAGAGTGGATTAAATAATTTTTTTTTTTTGTTCAGAGCCCCACTGAGGTATTCTCAAATATCCAGTCTAAGACACAAATGTTAAAAATATCCAGAAATGTCAAATGAAGTAAACTGGAAGAGTGAAGAAAAAAGTTTTAATGAATTCTGTTGTGCTAATGGAAGTCCCACCAGGTAAACACATTCAGCTCAGGCTCTTGAGAGCTTCAAGGACAGGTTCAGGTTGAGCTTATGTAGTTTTTGTTTTGAATTTAATCTCACTAATTATTTTAATAATTAAAAATGTTCTGCTAAAGCAGGTTGTAATTAGCTAATTATTTGCTCTGTTTATGTTTCCTGCTTACTTATGCATCTTTATTATTCTCCTAAACTTGAAGAGAAACTCTTCAGAAGTGTTGGTGTCTCCATCCTGAGGTGTCTGGTGGGGAAGGGTTGGCACATCCACGCTTTCTCCTTTGGGGACAGAGTCCTGTCCTGCATGGGGACAGAGTCCTGTTCTGCATGGGGACAGTGCATGGCCACAGCCACGGCCACAGTTCTTGCCCCCGCCATGGCAGGAGTGCCCATGGCCCTGCCTGGCAGTGAGGCTTTGGCAGGAGCTGCAGGAGGGCTCAGTCCTGCTCCCAGGAGCTGGTACCACCACGGCTCTGGGAAGTTTGTGGCTCCTTATTCATCTGAGATAAATAAAACCTCACTGGGCACTGGCACAGGTGCCCAGAGCAGCTGTGGCTGCCCCATCCCTGGGAGTGTCCAAGGTCAGGTTGGACAGGGCTTGGAGCACCCTGGGCTGTGGAAGGTGTCTCTGCCCACGGCATGGCATGGAACAAGTTGGGCTTTAAGGCCCTTTCCAACTCAAACTATTCTGTGATTCTATGATTTTCTTCCAATGGGTACCTTCCCCAGCCAGGGCAGGAGATACTTCCCTGTGGAAATATGTTCCCTTCCAGCCCTGCAGAAAAGTCTCCCTGGAGTTACCTGTCCCACACGGCCTCTAATGGCTTTATTCTCTCTCTGTGCCAGAAAACTGGACATTGCCTTGATAAAGAGGGGAACAAAGTGGCTCTGACTTTCCTCCTCATCTCCCTCCCTGCTGCTGTTGCTCCCCCAGCACGTGGCAGTGGTGCCTGGCGTGGGAGCAGAGGTGTTGGGAGGGGGGACACTCTGACCTGCTGGTGCTCCACCTCAGCCCACCCTGCCCTTTGGTCCTGGTGTGAGGGCTGCAGAAAGGCTGGAGCACATGGAAACCACAGCTCCCTGCCCACACTAAACCCTCAGGGGAGGGTTGGGTGAAGCTGAGGGTCCCTTGGCAGCCCTGCAGAGCTCCCACAGCCCTCCCAGGCAGAGCTCAGTGGAGGAGGACTGGAAAAGGAGTATGTGAGTGCATTCTGGAGAAAACCACATGAGATAAAGAGGAGAAATGTCTCCATATACAGGAAGCCTTAGTACATTTATTGCTAATATATAACAAAGACAGTGAAACATAGATAAATGACAGCTTTGATGAGCCTTTATTGCACAATTCTTTGTGCCTCATTAAATATGAAGAATAGAAGAAGAGTAGAGGACTCCAAAGGCAAATCTCAGATACCACTAATGAATGACAAGGAATCTGAAGGCAAAGGACAGGTTTAGACACATCTGAGTCACCACTGTCACAACAAGCACTTGTGCCTTGCAGGAGGTGAGCACAAATGTGAAAGAGGAAGAAGTACAGGCAGGAGGGGAATTTCTTGGTCACTGCTTGGGGGAATGGAGCCCAGTTGGTACTTAAATTCATTAGGGGGCAGGATCAAACACAGGCACCTTTCAGCACTGGGGGAGAAAAAACTGTTTCATTGATAAAATTCTCCCAAGCTGTGATTGCCTCATGCTTGTCAGCACTGAGCCCAGTGCTGGTCTCATCTGTGCTGTAATGAGAGAGACTGGGAAGAGGAGGGCTAGTCAGGAGCAGGAAGGCAAGAGGGAAGGGCTGCCTTTCACTGCCACTGTGCCCCTTCAGAGCTGGTGCCCTCCCTGCCCAGTGCCTCTGTCCCACTGATCAGCAGGTGCACTGGGACACTGGGAGGTGCTCACTGCACGTGCCATGGCCGAGCTGGGCATCTGGGCATGTGCCAGAGATCCTTGCAGGTGACAGAGCCACTGTGCCACTGCCTTGTGGCACCTCCCACTCTGATCCTCTGCTGGAGGGGAGGTTGGGTAATCAGGAGGTTTTCCACCTTCACTTGGACAGCAGGGAAATGCTCCATTTTCCTGGCAGTTGCCAGGACTGTTCCTGCCAGGGGATGGTCAACACAAACCCTCTGCACCAGGGCTTGTCAGAGGTGGTGCCACGGTGGGGAATCCCAGGGGCCAGGGGGCTGGAACCAGACATGGTGATGGAACCAGAAGTACAGGAGATTCCTGGGGTACCTGGCAGGAGGGCTGGCTCACAGCACGTCCCTGGCATATGGGACCAGGGAGACCCACTCCTGCCTCTCTGATTTCATGGAATTACAGAATGGGTTGGGTTAGAAAAGACTTTAAAGCTCATCTTGTTCCACCCTGCCATGGGCAGGGACACCTTCCACTATCCCAGGTTGCTCCAAGCCCCATTCAGCCTGGCCTGGGACACTTCCACTTCCCTTTGCACCTCTTCCCAAGGGAAGAGTCCCTGTTGGCACCACCACAGGATGTTTTGCCTGCCCCAGTTCAGCCTCTCCAGCTGCACCTCAAGGGCTTGATTTGTAAAGCAGGATTTTTATTTTTTTCTGCCTGTGGAGTTCATGTGTTTATTTGCTTGAGGAGATTAGAAAAGTCCCAAGGGAGTGTGTGTTCCCACGCATACCCATTTCCTACCCTGAATTACATTGCCAACCCTTTCTGTAGCCTTCCTGGGGTTTAAAATTAAACCAAAACATGAATATTGATATCAGTACCCTTCTTCTTAGTGCACAGACAGAACATGCTCCCACCTGAGGGGATGAGGAGGAGGAAGGCAGCCCAGCTGAGCCAGTCATGGCCAGCTTCATCTTCCTGCTGTGTCCATTCACAGGCTCTGTCATGGCCCAACAGCAGTTCTGTGTTGTCTCTGCTGTGTCAGCCCCCTGTGCATCCAGAGCCACCTTTCCTCAGCCCCACCATGGGCTTGTGGCCATCCTGGAGACATTCACCAGTGGAGGCTGGACCATCTGAAAAGGAAAGAGTGCCCAGCAGGTGAAGGGGTGGCAGGACCCCCAGTGCTCTCCCTGGCTGATGCTGCTGTCCCAACACTGTGGTTTCCATCCACACTCTGTTCCAGGCTGTATCCATCCCTGACATCCCTGACAAACAAGGGAGTGCCTGGTGTGTGCAGCACTCCCATCTGTGGGAAAAACAGAGGGACAGGATGAGCTACCCAAGACCTCAGTGATAAATGAAGAAGGAGAAGAGAGGGACTAATGACAGAGATACAGGAAACTGCAATTCCTACTCCATGCACAACGGGAGTGATGCAGCTGTCTAGAAGCAAAGCACATGCTCAGTTCTGTTCTCTTGCAGCTCATTTTGAGGACACACTATGCAGGAAAACGTTCCATGAGCTCATGGCTGCATTTCAGTGCAGAGTGTCAATGTATTTCAGGAGAAAAAAAATCCCCTTTGGAGTGCTGTTCCTTGGGAAGACCTGTGGCAGTGGAGGATCTCTGCATCTGCCTGTGCCTCGCCCATCCCATCCTGAAGGGGGTTTGCCCCGAGCGCGCTGCCAGGCTCCTTTGTCTCTATAAAATAGCCCTGTCACAGCTTATTCAGTTCCCTGGAGGTGGCAGCTTTTATTCCTGTTCCTAATTACTCGGGGCCTCCAGTGTGCACGCTGCTCCTGGCTCTGCAGCTCCAGCCTGGCAAAGGCGTGGGGCACCGAAGCCTTGCCTGATTAAATCCACGTTCTCGCTGCCTGTTCTGCACATCCCAGTGCACATTGTGCTTTCCCCTGTTCCCATGGCAGTTCTCGGCTTCCTTCCCCACCAGTTCTATCCTTTACCTTAACCCCCGTGACCCCCCTGGCACCACTTGGGCTGCAGACATGGCAGTCATCTCGCTTGGGTCACCACCCTGGGGACTCGCAGTGTTCTGCTGGAGCCCAACCTGCTGGGACACCAACCTGTGGAATCCCCAGTGTTTCTCAGGGCTTTTCCTTCTGCCTTCTCTTCCTTGGCATCCAGCTCCCCATGCCCAGCACTCTGCTGCTCCTGCTGTGGGTGCCCTGGTGCCTGTCTCCTCTCAAGGTAAGGAATTATCTCCTGCAATTATTGTCTCTCCTCTGACAGAGTTGCCATAACAATGTGCCTGTGAATTGCTTTTGCAGACAGACAGACCAAGCCCGTTCCTGAGGACATCTTTGTACACACCTACACAGGTGCTTCCCCTTTATCTCCAGTGCTCAGTGCCTTCCCTCAGCTATCTGATGGGCTCCCCGCTGCTCATTTCACACTCCTCCTCCTCTGCATCCTGTTATCCAAGTTTGTTTTGCTTATTCTTCAGACAATCCAGTGCAGTCCTGTCTACAAGGGAAGGAAGGAAGAAAGGAACTCCTGATTTTCCACAGTCTACTGTGGGCTCTGAAGCCCTTAAGATAATTCAGCTTTCTGAGTCTCTGCCTTTGTTCTCAGAACAGCTGAATAAGGTTGATGGCTTGGCAATGGGGAACACATTTGGAAAACATGTAAATTCATCAGGCATTTGGGGGTAACCCAACAAATCATCTCCCCTGGTTAAGACTCATGTTAGACCTTCCAGTAGCCAGAGCAAAGCTGTGCCCAGCTTGGAGCTGCAGCTCCTGCCCCAAACCCTGGGATGAATCTTTGTGTGAGCCTTACTCTGCACAAGCTCTCTGTGCTACAAATGGGTCATGCTGAAGTTGAGCACCCAAGTGTACCCCACCATGCCCCCTGCCAGCATCCGGAGATCCTGGGGGCATCTAGAGGGGAGGACAGATTCTTCCAGAAGCTGTGTCAGAAGTGTTTGAATTTTTAAAAAGATGGAATCATTTCTACCATGAGTTTTCTTCACCCTGGTGGTCAGTCACTGCCCTCATGTTGCTCCATTTCCACTGCCCTGGGCAGCCTCTTCCAGGGTATGACAAACCTTTTGGGACAGGAATTGTTCCTAACATCCAATCTAAACCTCCTCTGCCACAACTTGAGGCCATTTTTTCTTGTCCATCATGTGGTGCACCCCCATCTTTGTGCTGCTTCAATTAAGTAGGGATATAGATACACAGATAAAATTCACTGGGAGCCCGAGTTGCTGATTCAGACTGGAAAAGCCTGAGCACTCATTAAAGAAAAGATAACACTAACAATATGTTTCTCCTCCAAAGAATGACAGTCAGTTAATGCTGGTGGGGACCAAGCACTCATAACACACATCACAAATACATCAAATTGCTGCTCTGTCTGTACTTGGGTTTTCCTACATGGTGTAAGTGTATGACAGTGTTCAGAGGAGCATCAGTGCATCATTCCTGTTCCTTCCACTAAAGGAGCAGCTGATGGGAGGCTACAAAACAGCACCAGAATTCAATTGCTGGCACATTAGGTTTTTTGACATTAGGACTTGCACTATATATTTCAATACTGTATTCTGTCAGTAAGTAACAAATGCTGAATTCTCTCCTGCCTTAGACATCCACCGCTGGAATCCATTTCAAGTGCTAAATGATGTATTAATAATGCCTGATTTTCCAGCTGTGTTTCTGAACTCCAGCCCTCGGCACAAGCGCTGCCAATCAAAGGAGACTGTCCTCGCTCCTTGGCAAGGAGAGGTTAATTGGATAGATGGCATGAAAGGCTCAGGAGCGTGAGGCATCTGTGGCAGGTTTGTTCTGGCTTGAAAGGGGGATCTCCCACCCCTTTTCCTGCACACACCGCTCAGATGCAGCCCCGGAGCCTGTTTGCAGGGACACTGCTGTGTGAGTGTGTTCTTCACATCATTTGGGATCTTTCAAAAAGTTCACAGACACAATATTTAATAAATTCATCACTCTTGCTACCTACTGATTTCTACAGAGGGCAGGGATCTAAGGGAATTCTTGCCTTTAGTTATTTCCCTGCCCGACCACAACAAGAACAGCCATGCTGGGGGCTGGAGCGCTGAGCTGGGGGGGACAGAGGTACCAGTGGGGGTGACGGGCCCTTCTCAGCTCCCCTGAGTGGAGTCTGGTCCCTTCTCAGCTGTATCGGGGGAATGGTCTCTTCCCAGCTGCTGCCTGACCCATGCCTGGCTGGGGGTCAAAGCACACCTCTCCACAGAGCCCCTTGTGCTGTGCAGCCATGGCAGCTTCCCAGGATTGCATCCTTTCTCCTGGAGTCCCAGAGCAGGGAGTCCCCACGGCTCTGTGGTGGGGCAGTTCCTGTACCGTGGCTGCAAGAGGCTCCCTGTGCCTCTGCTGCCCAGTGCATCCCACCACCCAGCACTGCATCCTGTCACCCAGCACTGCATCCCACCACCCAGCCCTGCATCCCATCACCCAGCACTGCATCCCATTCCCCAGCCCTGCATCCCATCACCCAGCCCTGCATCGTGTCACTCAGCCCTGCATCCCACCACCCAGCCCTGCATCCCATCAGCCAGCCCTGCATCCCATCAGCCAGCCCTGCATCCCATCAGCCAGCCCTGCATCCCATCAGCCAGCCCTGCATCCCATCAGCCAGCCCTGCATCCCATCAGCCAGCCCTGCATCCCATCAGCCAGCCCTGCATCCCATCAGCCAGCCCTGCATCCCATCAGCCAGCCCTGCATCCCATCAGCCAGCCCTGCATCCCATCAGCCAGCCCTGCATCCCATCAGCCAGCCCTGCATCCCATCAGCCAGCCCTGCATCCCATCAGCCAGCCCTGCATCCCATCAGCCAGCCCTGCATCCCATCAGCCAGCCCTGCATCCCATCAGCCAGCCCTGCATCCCATCAGCCAGCCCTGCATCCCATCAGCCAGCCCTGCATCCCATCAGCCAGCCCTGCATCCCATCAGCCAGCCCTGCATCCCATCAGCCAGCCCTGCATCCCATCAGCCAGCCCTGCATCCCATCAGCCAGCCCTGCATCCCATCAGCCAGCCCTGCATCCCATCAGCCAGCCCTGCATCCCATCAGCCAGCCCTGCATCCCATCAGCCAGCCCTGCATCCCATCAGCCAGCCCTGCATCCCATCAGCCAGCCCTGCATCCCATCAGCCAGCCCTGCATCCCATCAGCCAGCCCTGCATCCCATCAGCCAGCCCTGCATCCCATCAGCCAGCCCTGCATCCCATCAGCCAGCCCTGCATCCCATCAGCCAGCCCTGCATCCCATCAGCCAGCCCTGCATCCCATCAGCCAGCCCTGCATCCCATCAGCCAGCCCTGCATCCCATCAGCCAGCCCTGCATCCCATCAGCCAGCCCTGCATCCCATCAGCCAGCCCTGCATCCCATCAGCCAGCCCTGCATCCCATCAGCCAGCCCTGCATCCCATCAGCCAGCCCTGCATCCCATCAGCCAGCCCTGCATCCCATCAGCCAGCCCTGCATCCCATCAGCCAGCCCTGCATCCCATCAGCCAGCCCTGCATCCCATCAGCCAGCCCTGCATCCCATCAGCCAGCCCTGCATCCCATCAGCCAGCCCTGCATCCCATCAGCCAGCCCTGCATCCCATCAGCCAGCCCTGCATCCCATCAGCCAGCCCTGCATCCCATCAGCCAGCCCTCCATCCCGCCACCCAGCCCTGCATCCCATCAGCCAGCATTCATCCCAGCAGTGCTTCCCACTTGCCAGCACTGGATCCCACCACCCAGCACCGCATCCCACCTCCCAGCACCACTTCCTACTGCCTTGCACCACATTCCATCTCCTGCCACCACATCCCACCATCCAGAATTGCTTCCCACTGCCCCATGAGATGGGTCAGGGGGTACCCACCTTTCCAACCCACCCAGGGACAGCTCAGGTGGCTCTCCAAGGAACCTGCTACAAACCATAACTGAGGAAGTGCCCTAACAAGCACAACCCCATATTTACATTAAAGACTGCAGCATGAGCTGGAGCTTCACCTCAGTGCATCAGAGATTCTATTATGGAAAAATCCCATCCTGCTTTTCAAAGTCCTTTAATGTATCCTAAGTGCTTTCTCTCCTTCAGAGACCTCTTCCAAACTCATTTTGTTTAGTCTTTCATTGCTAATTAACCCTCCTGAGCTGTTTGCTCCCTGCTCTGCTCCAGAGGCCTGACCTTTCATTGAAGACATCTGATATTTTAAAACTGATTAAAATATTTCCATTAAGTGCTTTTTCAATGAACAGAAGGCTTTTGACATGAACAAAAATGTATTATCTGAAATATTTGCTTTTGTTAATATGTATCAATTTGCCACAACATTTTATTAACACATGAGCAAAAAATGTCTTTGATAAAAAATAGTTACCCCATAGCATGAAACGTTTTAGGGTTTTCCTGCTTATTCATTCATTTGGAATACATCAGAAATTACAGAAATGTAGAAAATACAATTGAATTAATTACTACAACTGTGGGACAAAAACATTGGAGTTGAACTTGATGATCCTTGTGTGTTCCTTCCAACTCAGAATCATCTCTGACTGGTTTTGAGCACCTTTCAAAGGAGTCCCAGTGGAAGCCTCATGGTGGGTGTCATCTGTCATGAGTCCCTTTCCTGTTGGGACTTTAGCCCTTAACTCCAAGAGTTTGGCTTGTGAACCAAGACCCAGCTCTGACAGAATCTTCTTGCTTCTGCTTTCAAAAGGGCATTTCCTGGGCTGCTCTGCAGCTCTAATGAACTCATGTTTTAAGTACAAGTAAGGCCTTGAAAGATGATTTCTTGATGCCAAACTATTTCCAACTTGGTGGCATCATAATTGATGTTATTAACCAAACCAAGGAAAGGTCTGATGATAAAGCAAACCCAAAGCAACTCTGTCAACAAAGGAAAAGGAGAAGCAAAGGTGCCACCTCCCAGTGGCAGGCCCAGTGCAGGTGTGCAGGGCTGCTGGGCACCACCAGCTCACCAGCAGGGCACTCTGTGCTTTCCTGGGTGATGGATGTATTCCAGGGATGCATGTGATGGAGCTGGGATGTCAGTGCAGCAGGGGATGGGTCAGTCACTCACCTTGTGCTCTTTGCCATGAGCTGTCTCTTGCATCACCATTCCTCTCCATCTGGAAGTTTCCCTGCTCCCAGCCCTGACAGGCTGCTGTTCATCTGCTCTGCCCTGGGATGGTGAATTCTTCAGCATTTAGAAGCGTGTCCAAAGTCAGAATTCTGGCTGCTCCTTGGGACAGCAGAAGAGCCTGCCTGTGTTGGGGATTCAGGGTCAAATGCTCCTCAGTGAGAAAAACGTTTGTTCAGGGAAGAACACGGATTTCTGTCAGCTTTGGCAGCCAAGAAATGTCTCTGTCAGCAGAGGTGATGCTCTGCTCTGCACCTGGGCCACCCATTCTGTGTCCCTCAGCTCCCACCTGCATCACTTTCCCTCTTACAGAAACATTTCTGTATGTACCTGCATTATTTTCTTCTTCATGCTTTAAAGTGTATTGTTTTATTTCATACATTGCTGAAAGTGCCATCAGGCATGAAGTTCTTCAGGATTTTTGCAACACTTTCCCAACCAAACATAATTATTTCAAAACAATCTGTGACAAACCACTCACCTCCACCTGGAGAGGTGCCCAAAATCCCTGCAGAGGCCATTCCTGTCCCAGGCAGGGTGGAAACCTTTTGGACTCTCAACCCCTCAAGACAGAGGTCTCACTGAACAGCCTCAAGTTGCACCAAGGAAGGTTTTGATTCGATATGAGGAAATACCTTTTTCATGGAGAGGGTTGTAAAGAATTGGAACAGGCTGCCCAAGGCAGAGGTGGAGTCACCATCCCTGGAAGGGTTCAAAAACCTGTGGCTGTGGCACTTGAGGATGTGGTTTGTTGGTGAACATGGTGGTGGTGCTGGGCTGGTAGGACTTGAGGCCCTCAGAGGGCTTTTCCAGCTTTAATAACTGTGTGGTTCCATGATTGTATGGAACATTTGGGCAGCCCTGCCCTGCCCTCCCTGGTCATGGTGAATCCAGTGCCAATGGGTCCCATCACCAGAGCAAACCCATGGGCCAGGGGCAGCTCTGACCCCGAGAAGTGCCCATGGCACCTGGGGCATTTAGGGAGAAGTCCTCAGAATAAGTATCTGCCTCCTTTCCCCATCACAGAGAACAGCACTGTGGGGCAGAGGCACAGGGCACAGGGCACAGGGCACAGCGCTTGGGGCTGGAGGATGCCCTGCAGCACCACCCAGGCTGTGCCACACTGCCCATCGGGGCTGCACCAGCAGCTGCTGCCCTGGCAGCTCCCACAGACAGCAAGAGACGTTAAATCCTCCAGCCATGCCGGGAATGAAAAGAAGATAAGAACAGTAAAATAGAGTGGAGATGTTTTCCCCTACCACAGACTGTTTGGAAGCTGAAAAATTGACTTTCCTTTCATCCATTTTAATTCTGAAGGGCAGGGGAGCCACGGCCTGACTCCCACTCTCAGTGCTTTGTCATCCTGACACTGCAGTTCCAGAATGGATGATGGGAAATCCTCTCCATGCCAGACCCCAGGTGAGACTCCGAGGGCACAAAGCTCACAGAGTTGGGGGCAGGGCCCAGGGCATACCCTCCTCTGACCCAAAATGGGAGGTGAGAAATAGCAAAGGATATTCTGGTGTGTGTGGTTAATTTAATGTGAGACACCCACCAGCCCAGGGAACTGGCTCTTATTGTAAACAAAGACAAATGCCCTCCACTTCCCATTCCCAGCCAAAAGGCTGAGTGAGGGAAACAAAGACCTGAGTAAGAGAAACCTGCTGAAGTTTCCCTTTTTCTGGTTTTCCAGCTTTCCTTCAAGAAGATCCAAATCTTGTTTAGCCCCAAACATGCCATACAATAGAAGCCCATCCAAGTAGGCTGCAGAGCAGCACCCACAGGGTTTGAGGTAGAAATGGCCCTCCAGCATCCCAGCCTGGCCTGACATGTTCCTCTGACCATGGGAATGGTGGGAGCTTCAAAACCCTGGGGGGCATTATGGGGGGAATTCTGCTGCTCTCCTTGCACAAGACATGGAGGTGCTGCTGACCTGCTGAGCTCCCTTCCTCTCTCCCTCAGGTAAGGCAAATCCTTCTCAGAAGAGCATTTCAGTATGATCCTGTTACCCCACTCTATGATTTCCCCAGTTTAACTTTATTTTATAATATCATACCTTTATGTATCTCTTTTTTCAGAGTCTGGCACCACAAGTGACAGGTAAGTCAGTGAAATTCTTTCTGATTTTCCTGATGATTAAAGTCCTGCTATTCCAGGGAACATAAAGCACAGTCAGAGGATGTCAGCTACTCCTTAACCATCATTTTGTGATCATAATGCTGTCATTAGAGGTGTGTTTCAAGTGTGTGTCTGACAGCCCAGGGACTGTCACCTGTAACAAATTCCTAGCTGGGACTTGTTTTAATCTACCAACCTGCCTTCCTAGATCATATTGGATTGGTGAGTGCACACTACTCCTTGGAATAGATCTGTGTAAGGAAAGATTAGCCTTGTATAACAGAATGTTGTGTTTTGTTGTTCTGAGCTATACTAAATGTAAATCATATCTCAGACACAATAATAATTCAAATGGGAAATGCAAAAGGAAAATCATCACTATGAAAAAGGAAGAGAGGCTGTGTAGGAACACAGTGCATTTGGAACTGGTTTTGAAAGTCAAATACACACCTTTATTTGCAATGCTCTGGTACTGTTCAGTTATCCAATGAATTTCTGTGAAATAATGTCGTATCTGCACCTTTATGAGTGGCACAGCTGGAGGAGAATGGCAATGAGGCAGCAGCCACTCCGAGCTGGCAGAGGAGCCCCCTCAAACCCAGCCTGGCCTCTGCCTCTTCCAATTGGACTGACACCTGGAAATCTGGAAGATTATAAAAGTTCCCTCTGAGGAAAGGACTGAAGGAAGCACTTCCAAACAGCTCAGAAATAAGCAATGCAACTCTGTTTTTAAATAGTGATTATTAAAACTGAATTAAAATGGAATTAAAATACAACACAGGGACAGAACGCTTTGCCTCGTTATCTGCAGTGGAGAGGGAAGGCCTGCGGGCACAGGAGGCTTTCTGCAAGAGGAGATCCTGCTGTACTGGGAGGACACAGACGTTGTACCTGCCTGGAGGTGGAGAAGGAGGAATACTCTTGAAAATCCTCATGGGACCCAGGCCAACATCGCCCATGGGCACTCCCAGGGGGAGGCAGCGGTGCCTCAACCTGTCCCAGAGGGGGCTCTGAGCAGGGAAGGGGCTTCTCCCAGGAGCAAAGCTCTGTGGGGCAGCCTGGCTTTGGGCACCTGAAGGGAATCAGCCTCCAGGAGGCTGCAAAAGGGGTGCAGGCAGGAGCTGGTGGGCAGTGGGGGCTGTGGGGTGGGCAGGATGGGCTGTGGGTGCTGTGGGGTGGGCAGTGGGTGCTG
>VWZD01009100.1:20184-33099 GCA_013396695.1 Sakesphorus luctuosus | reverse complement strand
GAAGTGATTTTTTTGATTTATGTTGTCATACTTGTCTTCAGGAGCCAAAACAAATGTCCAGCATAAGAGTTTCTCAACCATATAAACAGGAAAACCTCTGTTAAAGCATAAACATCATCACAGTCTTTTATATTCACTACAAAAGCCAGAAGTGTTTCACAGAAGTGTACGTGAATGCGTATGCTCCTATATAACTAGTGTTTCATTGTGTAATATTTTTGTAAGAAATACATCATCTTGTAGGAGACAATTTAGCTTTCAAACTAGATACCTGTAAGTGTCAAGGTCCTATAATCCTAAATTATACCTCTTCCATGGCCAAACTGCTTGCAAATGACTAGGAATGCAGACTTCCATATTTTACTTTCAGATCTTCCCTTTTCAATCTATCCTGATAGGCCTTTTCTTATTAGTGTAACTGCTTAACTTTACATGTTTCAGCAAAAGATAACTTAGTCTAATAAGCCCATTACAGGCTCATTAATGTCAGACCTCTAAGGAAAGATATGTATCACTTGCCTTTCATCATTCCCCTCTAAGTTTCTTTCTTATTCTTCTCCCAAAAAACTCTTGCATAAAGGTGAGAGACAGCATGAGCACTTTACTCATTTGCCACCTGTCCAGCGACCCCTACCATTTTTCTTTTTCTGCACTTGCAACTCTGTTACATGTCAGCTTTATCTTCTATCCTTCTCTTACCTTGTAGATATTTTTGTGTGTCAAGAAAAGTTCTCAGATAAAATATTTAACTTCTGTTGAATATTTCTAATCATCCCATAGCCTCCCCATTTTGATATTATGTCACTTTTAGTGGTCCAATCTTCATAAGATTTGGGGCCTCAGTCAACTCCTACAATGCAGTTCTCCTCTCTGAGCCTGGGAGAATACTTTCAGATTTCCTACAAACAGAAAAACTGGCAAAAATCCTCTTTAAAATTTTATATGAATTATTTACAGCTCTTCCTATCACACTGTAACCCAGAAAATATTGCAGGGTTATATTTGTGCATCAAAACACCAGTTTGTCTGTTCTTCAAGTTGGTTATGTCAAGTGTATGAAAATGTTAATGTGGTTCACAAAAATAAGAGGTCTCTGAAATCCCCCAAATAAAGATGCTATAGTTACAATACATTTGCATGCCTAAATGACATGTGCCCCCTGAGAATAAGTGGACTTTCTCCCTTTTGTGGTTAAGATAAAAGGGCTTAGAGAAGCAGAGTAATACCTTATTTCGCTCTATACTGAAATTATAGTAGGCTGAAATGACTAAGTTCCTTTGTCAATTCACTGCATTTCATGTCCACAAACACAGAATCACAGAATTTATAGGGTTGGAAGGGACCTCCAGAGATCATCGAGTCTAACCCCACTGCCAAGGCAGGGGCACGTACAGTAGGTTAAACAGGAACCCATCCTGGTGGGATTTTAATGTCTCCACAGAGACATGAACTCCCTGACTCCATGACCTCCCTGTGCACCCTGTTGCAGTTCTCTGCCACCTTCAATGTGATGAACTTCTTCCTCATATTGAGGTAAAAATTTTTGTGTTCTAGTTTATGGCCATTGCTCCTCATCCTATCACTGGGTACTGCAGAAAAGAGTCTGGCACCAACCTCCTGACACCTTCTTTGAAACATTTTTGTGCATTAATTAGATCCCTCTCAGTCTTCTCTTCTCTAGAATAAACAGGAACAGCTCTCACAGTCTCTCTTCATAATAGAGATGCTTCACACTCTTCATCATCTTTGTGGCCTCTGCTGTACCGTCTGCAGTAGCTCCTTGTCCTTCTTGTACTGAGGAGCCCAGAACTGAACACAACACTCCAGATGTTGCCTCACAATGGCCAGCTAGGAGAGGGATCATTTCCCTCAACCTGCTCGCCACAGTCTTCCCAATGCAACCCAGGATAACAGTCCTCCTGGCCACAAGGGCACGCTGCTAGCTCATAGCACCAAGACTCCCAGGTCCTTCTTTATAGATCAGCCCCCAGCCTGTACTGTAACTTGGGGTTATTCCTCTCCAGGTGCAGGACCCTACACTTGCCCTTGCTGAACCTCTCCAGCCTACTAAGGTCCCAGTGAATGGCAGCACAGTCTTCAGCTGTATCAGCCACCCCTTTCCCCCTCGTTTTCATCAGCAGCAAACTTATTGAAGGTACACACCATCTGTTCCATGAAGGTCACTGATAAACAGGTTGGAAAAGGCTCGGCCCAGTACTACAGGCCTCCAAGTGGAATCTGTACATTCTGAGCACCACATGCAGATACATTATTCATTTTTTTCTGACTTTTTTCTATCATATTATCTTTATATTGAAAAAGATGGTCCTATAATTCAGCTTGGAGCTCAGTGCTATCTTTATTTCAGTGTATTTTTGCATTTTAAGATCCTTAAGTGGTGTAGAATGTGAAACTTTTCTTAATGGGTCACAGAAAGCAAGGCTGATTAAAGGTATTCATTTATCAAAAACTCTACTTCAGCCATCAGCATGTTCATAGGAGATGACAATACTTTTTTTAGTAGAGGATCTCAGGATCTCTAGATGCTCATTAGAGATGCAGCACTGAATGAAAATGATACAAAGAAAGAAAAATGTCACCTCATTGTTAATTGGTTGTCCATGTTGCATCAGCAATTCTAACATATCTTTCATCAAACTAATTGCCAGTCAGTGATAATAAAACATTTATCTGTATGTACATGCTTGATTAGCTGTATTTGATAATTAAATTTTGTTAAAATATCATATAAAGATGCAACTCAAAAGAGGAAATAGAAATTATGCACATAGAAAAATACATTTTTTCAGTTTGTTACATAAAGTTTTAACCTTTAAAAACTAAACTTAAACGGATACATGAAACTCTTCTACTGAAAATCGAGAACTTAATAGATGTAATTTATTTAAAAAAATAGTGAAATAGGGCTTAACGTAATTAGGGAAAAAGTCAGTAGTTACCTACAACAGTAAAAGACTGAATTTATTAATAAATAAAAGTCCTTAAGTACATTATTGTTATGACATTTATTAAACAGCTTGATTTGTTTTGTAAGCAAACAAATGACAAAGGTCCTTCCCAGCAAAACTTGAGACCTCATGTCCTACAACACCGATAACTCTGAGCAGGTCTTAGAACTGGGGTAATGGTTCAAAAGAGTTCTCACAAAATGAATCTTCACTGTAATACAAAATAAAATCAAAATTCCTTCCTCACCAAACACTTGCTATGGAAAGACAATCCTACAGAATGATAGCATGCAAGATTCCTGTTTTTTAATTATTAATGCTTGATACAGTGAACATTATTAAAATATAACTGTTACACTTACAGTCAAGATTTAAAGTTTAATTTTTGCTTTGCTTTCAGTACATATGACACAAGTAGGTATATATGCCCAGATAAAAAAGATACTGAGTATAAACAGGGAATTATAAACAAAACATCTCGCAAATAAGATTGGTTTACTCAGGCAAATCAGGCTTTCTTGATGCTTTACAATTGCTGAGGAACTGAGTTTAGTAAGCTTGAAGAAAGCTTTTTTTTGATTGAATATTCAGATAGTCAGATAATTTTTCATAAAGAAAAATAGTTAACTGTTTTTAGCTGTTTCACAGTCCTATGCATAATGCAGCACAGACTAATGCAAGGAAAATAATAGAAATATCTGCAATGCAAGTTAGAATACATGTTCAAGTATTACAATTAGACAACACTTTTAGCACCAAATTAATTTGACTAACTACTAAGTACTGGGAAATAACTTTAGCTCAGAAGTTTCTAGCTTTTAATCTCTGATTCATTATCATTTTAAGGTCTAACTCCTCTTTTTCATGAGTTAAATATTGGTTTAATTTTACCATTACAATATAGTAGGGACTTAACTACTTAAAAAGCAGAAAAAATATTGTTTGAGTTAAGTGATTAGCTTCAAGTAGCAATTTTAAAGTACCAGTGTGAAGAAGTTAAAAAAACCCCCAAACAAATCAACCAACCAATAACCACAAAATTCAATGAAGAAGTACTTAGGCAGTCAAAAATATAAATATTCAGTAAGGTGTTTTTCCCCTCACTGAGTTACTTCTATTCTTATAAGGAATTTCAGATAAAGAATTTTAAATATCCTTCGAAGAAAGTCAGTCATGCATACTTGACAAGCTGCTTGTCATCCAACAGCAAATAAACAAGATGCTTTATGCATAAACATTGGCATGTAATGAAAATAGATCACTGAAATAGCATGCTGAAAAATTTCCATTATCCTAGAAATCTATACTGAAGTGTAATGAAACAAATAAACAAAACCTTAAGCAGTTATTTTTGTAAACATCAATTAGAGATCACAGACTATTTAACAAAGCAATAACTAAAAAGGAAAAACTAAAGAATCCTTGCCATTCACTATGCTACACAGGCTGCGAGATGTGAAATTAGAGAAAATGGGACATGATAAAAAGCAATACTGGAACAAAACTAGATTCGGTGATATTTCTGGGAAAACTAAAAAGGATATCAAGTTGTTAAAGGACAGAAGATGTGTATCTTGACTCTTAGATAAACTGCAATAATTATTTCAGTGCTAGTTAAATATTCATCACTTGTTGTGCACGTCTTCATGTCCTAAATTATATGAGAGGCAGAATTTCCTATTTATTAGAAATCAAAACAAATCTAAAAGTATTTGGAAGAACTCTGAATTTCACAGTCTGGATAATAACACAAGTCATCCTGGATTTAGAACAGGTGTATATACTAGATAAGGATAAATTCTTATCTATCAACTCCCCAAAAATATTTATGGTAATAACCTAAATTTTACTAATTCTTTTTGAAAATCAGAAGCTAGCCAGATTGATTTTTTTCAGATTTTCATATTGCCAGAAACATTTTACATTTTACACTACTCTGAGAACAGGTAAAGGGGAAAGAATGAAAGAAAAAAGAAAAAACATGTTCTTCAACATGTAAATGTGTATGGGTTTTTTTAAGTGACAAAATAAAAAATGACCAATGGTTTTATGTAAGTGAAATTATATACATTTGTCTTAACATTTATGTGCAGAAAAAGATACATATTAAAAGTTCATCTAAACAGAGTTGTGTTTTAAAAGATTGGGAAAAGAAGCAAAATTTCTATTTTTCATCAAACCTATATGTGACTTCTTCCTAATAAAAATACTATTTATGAAACTTCTTGCTATGTTTAGAATAATTTCAAAGCTGTGAAGCTTCATAAACCCCAAGTTACTGCCAGGTCACCTGTAGCTGACATCTCTTATGGATATTTCTCTTTGGTGTGTTGACTTTTTGGATGGTCTGTCTTTTGGTGTTTTAATGAAAGTCATTAATACACTGTGAATAAAGTGTTTTATATCATATCTGAAGTTTGAATTAATTGACTCTTAAAGCTTTGGTAAAATCCATATTACAATTTCAGTAGTTCTCACAGTTCATTAAATCCTGGATTTCTGTCAAAAATCTTTGAGGTGATAAGGTGAGTGGGTACAGGTTCATCTTAAAGCCACAACCAGAAACATAGTTCCAAAATTCTGGAATTTCTTTATTACAAGGAAGAGTTTTTATCAGTGTAGTCCAGGTTTGGGCTCACATGTTCTTTCATCATCAGATGCTACAGCAGGTTCTAGAGTTAAAAAATATACAGTGTACCCTGCAGCTTCCCAAAAGACATGCATCATCATACTGGTTTGCTTTCAAGGTAATTTTTCGTTATTTTATAAAAAAAGAATGATTTTTATGTTCATCCATTTTTTAAAAAAATCTGTATTTTTTGAACTAAAAGTAGTAAAAATCAAGGACTTGATGTTTCCCTTTGGTGTATGTCCCCAGATGTGGAGGAGCCCAGAGAGCAGACAGGGCTGAGGTGTTCCATGAGCTGCATATGGCAGAGAGGAACTCTGGAAATATTTCAAAACATGGTGCAATCCTGTCCATGTGAATCCCCTTTATGAGACTTTAGAAATCCAAAACTACAATTTGTAGCAATAAGAAGGGAGATGAATTGCCCTCATGGTTCTACAGACCATTTCCTGTGTGAACTGTTTGGACAGGAGATTTGAAGTTCACTGAGTGGTGATGAACATGCTCAATACTAACTATAACAATGACTTGCATTCAGGAGCACGGTATGGTGAAGAGCTAGTTTAAGCTGCTGCTGAAATCATGGGGAAAAAAAGGAGAAAGAAAGGGTTTGAGTCCTGAGAAGGCCACTCTGTAGAAAGAATAGTTTGGGTAGTGTCAGGAGCATTTAACAGTTTTTTTCAAATACCTCAACCACACATACACAAAATAGAGAACTACCCTAAAGATGGAGTTCAGTCTATAGCTGCTTTTCACAGATCTGTAGCTCCTTTTTCCTTAAAACAAAACTCCAATCTTATCTCAGAAGTGCCTTAAACCTAACCTTAAATATCTTAAACTTCCTTAAATGTCTTTCACATTGTTCTTGATGTGTGAAACCACTGAAACAGCAATCCACAGGAACTAGAATGGTCTAGAAAAACACAGCAGTCCTAAGAATGATTTTGGGATGATTTTGAATATCTATTTTCTCATAGACTATAGTCTGGTAAAGAACAACAACAACAACAAAAGATTCATCATGTGAATTTTGTGTTTCTGAATGACTTGGGAATAGAGCAGCATTAAGCCACCATCTAGAGTGGCAGATTTTTAAACCTCACTACATTCAGCAATTGACTCCAGTCACAATAGTGACATCTTCAAGCGAAGCAAATTATTCTATTTCCTGAAAATTAGGAAAAGATCCAACATCAAACAAAACCCACTTTGAAGTGCCATTATCATAGCTACCGAAGCACTTTATTGTGTTCATAGTATGGAACATCCACAACAAGGAAATTTTAATGGAGAAGCTACATGAAATTCTTTGGTTTCTTTTTCTTTACCCTCCAGAGAACTTCATTGGGTATAAATTTTGAAATCTGAAAGATAGCAAAATCTATGTTCATATTGCCACTCTGAAAAATAATCAATTATAATTATTGCCAAAGAGGTTTCTGATTTTTGATTTTTCACATTTTGTAGATTTTAGAAACACATTAGAAACACAGTAGTCTGTAGTAGTTTGTAGTAAGTTAATATTTAGTGAGCAGCTTACAGTATAAAATCCTCCCTATCTCTAACCCCTGCTCCAAGAACAAACTGCTAAAGTTTTGCCAGCTATTTAGTCTCTCTCTCAAGGTGCCAGATTAGGAGCTAACATAAACACAGAGCAGAGTGACCCGGAGCCCTGGAGAACATCCAAAGACCTTTGTGTGCTGAATAAGAGGAGGAAGAGGAAGATGGAGGGTCTCGGAGACCCTAGACCCAATTCAACAGGGGGTGGAACCTGGGAGGGGACAGAGGTGGAACTGGACATGTGAACTGCAGTGATTGGATAGATTATATTATAAAAGCTATAGAATCAAAGCTTGCTTTAGCGCGCGGTGATGTATTCCTGGATGAGCGGGCTTGCTCATTAAAGTACCTACCCTTTATCTTATCTCCTACAAAACTTGGCTCAGAGTCTTACTTTCGGACTCACAGAAACAATTTTTCACGGCAACATAATGAAGAGTGGATTTGTTTCTGATTATTTACTCGACCTCTCTTACACATTACTCAAAACTTTCTGCAAGAAATGGAGAATTTTTTTTTTACTCTTAATGCTGATAGAAGTATTCAACAAGTCACAAAAATCAAACCCCAGTATAGTCATTAGGATTTATAGAGGCAGATCTCCAAGACATTAAAATAAAACAAAGCACAAAAGCTGTTGAAATATACTAAAAACCAAAAATATTTTTAAGTCAGTGCCACAAGATTTGCCCATCTTCTCCTCAGTCATCAGACTGGAAAACTGAAAAAGGCAAGCTCTGATAAGAACTATATCTGAGGACACAATTTTAATTAAACTCTGCTTCTGAGTTTCCAGTGTTTTGCATTTTAGAATTCTGTACACAGATCTGATGAAAATCAAATTTTTAAGTTACCTTCTGAACAATGACAAAGGCAAGAATTTCCAAACACCAAGCACTAACATTGTAGAAAATCCAAATAACTACACTCTTTATTTAGCAAATAAGATCCAGAGATTGATCCATTTCTGTAGCAAATGGGATGGAACTGAAAAAGTATTTGCAGGACTTTCATGAATACACTTTGACAACATTTCAAGTAAATTTTAAATTGTTAACGATCTTACTTTGTCAGCTCTGGAGCAAAAAACTCTACAAATGCCACTAAGACAAGATTCAAACTTATTAAGCTGTGTAGAACCACCCATATACAACTAGATACGATAGTGGAATTATGGCCCTGCTTTTAGTGCCTGACAACCTTGCAACTGAATGATTTTCCAATACCAGACAGTGCTCCAAGATTTTCCTTTTAGCTCAAACAAAATCTCTGTAAGATTTCTTTCATTCATTCATTCATTCATTCATTCATTCATTCATTCATTCGAAAAAAAAAGTTAAAATACCAGCAAAACCTGCAGACTTTTGATTCTTGGAATAAAAAGGCTGATTTAATATGACTGTAAGTTTCTACTATCTACAGGAGAACTCTCAAAACTGTTTTAAGTGGCTTGCTAGCATTTTGCTAAGGGGGTTAAAAGAAGCACTGGGCATTTAGGGGATTTTGAGAAGTAGAATGCTGTTAACTGAGTCAGCTTTTGATGTTTTGCTAGAAGTAGATTAGGTACATTTTCCATTTAGTCTGCAGTATTAAGGGGACAGAAAACTAAAATTCAGTTAGAGGCCATAATGAGTGAGAAGTGACAAGAGTTACATTTTAGGCAACTAATTCTCTCTTCAGTACAGTGAAATACTAAGTAAGGAACTGAAAATACAAAATGTAGAAAAGCAACCAATATTAACAAATTATGCTCCCTGACCTGTATGCATTGTACAAAACATGATCCCTTTGTAAAGGGAAATATTACAACGTCAACTTGCCTTTATAGAAAATGTTACATCTACTATAAAATCCACCAGACTATAAGTGACTTAAAACTATCAGAAATTTCGGAAGCTAACTTAGATATACCCTCTTTATACTTGTCATAGGAAATCTTATTATTTGTTTCATAGAATAAAAATTGAGTAAATTTATTGTTTGTTTCTTTGTTTTGATTTGTTTTTTAATTTTGATTCCAACAGAAGCAGCAGCCTCAAAAGATAAGCTTGCCTAATTTCCTTCTTGGAAACCTTTGTGTTTAGAATAAAGCTATAGTGAAGTACAAGGTCTCTGTAGTGTATAATGCTGGATCTGTTTCAGCTTTGTATAGAGACAAGACTTTCTGTCTGTAAAGTAAACCTCTTGTTTTTCTCAAGCCCCTCCCTGTCAGATGAAATGTCTATTATATTTCTGAAGGTCTTGACTGGAGGAAGGTGAACTTGGTATTGTTTTTCACAGTCCTAATCCTGAGGTAAATTGATCTTCATTAGAACAGACACCTGTTTTTCCTTTGAGCTGTAGATGTTTTCCTCAGTTGAAGGATAGACAACTGCAGAAGGGCTAACATCCAATCAGACAAAGAACCAGTGCTAATAGAGCAGTCAGAGAGCAGTGGTTATAGGTGAGTGAAAGAGGAAAGTGGTTTACTGGAAAGGAGTGATATCAACTCATTTATTGTTCCTGTACAGCCCATGGAATTCCTGCTTGTGGTAAATGCTTCCTTTGGAGAGTCAGCTGTCAGGGGTAAAGTTTTTGCTGTGAAAAATCTATTCTTAAAAAACAAACAAACAAACAAAACTAAAGAAATTTTAAAAAAACACGAAAATATAAATTATTATTTTTCATGTACTGCCTAATTATGCAGTTTAAAAAAAGAAAGAAATAACTTACCTGGAACAGAGATGTAAGAGTGCTATTGCTGGCTATATGTACTCATTTCAGAATTGAGTGAGATGTTTATTTGTTTGGGGTGAATTTAATTTTCAGCATAATATACTGGACTACTATGACTCCTGGTGTCACTCTAAGCAGAAACATATTCAGTATTTGAGCCTGCACAATGGATTTTTTAGGTGAGGCACAGTGTGCGCAGAACTGGCCCCACCCTTTACTCCTAAGGTTCATCTGCCACGGCCGAGCGAGCTTGGACAGTGACAGCGAATACCTCAGGACACAGGTTCAGTTGCAGTATCCTTCTTGCAGATGAATGGCCTTACAGGGCTAAGCAAGCTCCATCTGCCCGGGTTTGGAGTAAGAGTTGTCCTTCTCCTAGGATGGTTGCCAGAGGGCTAGCGAGCCCGTCCTGCCCGTGGACACACTTTGTCTGACCCTTCAGCTGAGACCTGTCTGTCATGGGAGACCCTACTGGAGGCACAAACCACTGCCAGAATAGCTCTCAACCTCAAGAGGGCACGCAAGATTCTCCTCCACGAAAAGGGGGTGTCTCCGGAGAAGATATTCAATATTATATTCAAATAAAATATATTCAATATAAATTCAAATGTTTCAATTTGTCTTTGGACTTTTAACACTTCTTAAAAAAGATATATGCCTGCAATATCATAGGAATATGATCAGCCATTAATTAGAACAATTAAATGATCTGGCATATTGAATAAGATTTACAGTTCAAATAACACAGTTTATATTCCTTAGGGAAAAAAATCTACCTAAAATAAACTATTCATTATTTTTATGAACTGTGAGCTACAGACCATCTAGGTGCTTCAGAGAACAGGTGACTGCACATTTTAGGTGTTTCTGTATATGATAAGAAAAAATGTGAGATGGCATGTAGGACTGTAGAGTGAACTATATATATGATGGGCGAGATACATTAAAACAACCATCTGAAATTTCTTAAGAAGCAGTAAATACAAACAAATAAATATTTGCTAGTCTATAGCAGAATAAATATTAAAATTCCTTGTAGCTGAGAAATAGAAACTGACTGCTAAATTATAATCAGTGAGTTCTTGCCTATAAGGTATTCTGTCTAGCTTGTATAAAATACAAGGCATAAAGATTACCTTAAGATTACTAGTTATGAGCCCACTGCTGACCAAGGCCAAGACCATTAGCAACCGTTGAAGTGCCCCTGGCATAACTGGTTAAAGAAGGGGGATAAAAAACTGGCAGCAGCAGCCAGAGAGAGGAGTGAGAATATGTAGGAGAAACAGACACCAACATCAGTGAATAAGGAGAGGGAAGAGGTGCTCCAGATGTCAGAGCAGAGATTCCCCTGTAGCCTATGGTGAAGACTATGGTGAGGCAGAATGTCCCCCTGCAGCCAAGCGAGGTAAATGGTGGATCAGGCACCCAAAGGAGGTTGTAACTCTGTGGAAAGCCCACACTGGAGCAGGGTCCTGGCAGGACTTTTGACCCTGGAAGGGATCCATGCTGGAACAGTCTGTTCCTGAAGGAAGGCACCATGTGGAAGGGATCCATGCTGGAGCAGTTCATGAAGAACTGCCGTCCATGGGAAGGACTTACATTGGAAAAGTTCATGGAGGACTGTCCGCATAGGAGGCAACCCACTCAGGATCAGGGAAACAGTGTAAGGAGGAAGGAGCAGCCGAGGCAACGTGTGATGAACTTGCCATAACCCCCATTCCCACTCCCCCTTGCATCACTTGGGGTTAGAAGGCAGAGAAATCAGGAGTGAAGTTGAGTTGAGGAAGAAGTAAGAGATGGGGGTAAGGTGTTTGAAGGTTTTTTTTCTCATTACCCTACTCTGATTTGATTGGTAAATTAAAATAATTTCCCTTAGTCAAGTCTGTTTTGCTTGGAAAGGTAATGTATGAGTGATCTCTCCCTGTCTTTGTCTCAACCCAAAAGTGTTTGGTCATATTTTANCATGTCCTATTTCAAGGAACTCAGTCAACTCAGTTTATCCAGAGTAATTTTATGCAAAGTCTTTAAATACCTCTTAAGAGAAAAGAAGTTTCTGAATAGAGAGCTTCAAGTCTAGCATATAATGTTATGATAAAACATCAAGCTGGAGTAAAACTACATACACTGCAAATAAAAATAAATTTTAAAACTCACTATTTTAAAATAAATTTTTACAGTAGGAAACCATCACTCAATAGAACCACTAACTAAGGCTGAGCTAAATACTTTATGACTTGAGTTTTTTAAAGCAGGATTTTGTTAGACAGTTCAACAGTGCTACTAAATATATAACAATAATAGTGTCTATTTTATTATGCAGGAGATCAGGTTACATGATTAGCATGAACTTTTTTGACTCTACAAACCAACCCAGAAAAAAAAAAAGAAAGAAATTGAAGAATAAGCAAAGATTTATCAATCCAACATGAAAAACTGCAGCCTCCATACTAATTTTTCATGTTGTCTTGTTTATCATAAACNAGGAGGCAACCCACTCAGGATCAGGGAAACAGTGTAAGGAGGAAGGAGCAGCCGAGGCAACGTGTGATGAACTTGCCATAACCCCCATTCCCACTCCCCCTTGCATCACTTGGGGTTAGAAGGCAGAGAAATCAGGAGTGAAGTTGAGTTGAGGAAGAAGTAAGAGATGGGGGTAAGGTGTTTGAAGGTTTTTTTTCTCATTACCCTACTCTGATTTGATTGGTAAATTAAAATAATTTCCCTTAGTCAAGTCTGTTTTGCTTGGAAAGGTAATGTATGAGTGATCTCTCCCTGTCTTTGTCTCAACCCAAAAGTGTTTGGTCATATTTTATCTCCCTTGCCCAGCTGAGGAGAGGAGGGATAGATTTGATGGGCACCTGGTGTGCAGTCATGGTTAACCAATCACATGAAGTTACTATTCTTCTCGAGTGACATGACTCCTAGTGTGGCAACAAGTCTGTCTGTCTAGACTGCAAAAAACCTGCAAAAAACTCTGCAAAATACTGAGGAGTATTCAAGTACATTAATAAGATACATCAAAAATTGAGTGTGTGTATATAT
>VWZD01009100.1:1393-20173 GCA_013396695.1 Sakesphorus luctuosus | reverse complement strand
ACTTTATGACTTGAGTTTTTTAAAGCAGGATTTTGTTAGACAGTTCAACAGTGCTACTAAATATATAACAATAATAGTGTCTATTTTATTATGCAGGAGATCAGGTTACATGATTAGCATGAACTTTTTTGACTCTACAAACCAACCCAGAAAAAAAAAAAGAAAGAAATTGAAGAATAAGCAAAGATTTATCAATCCAACATGAAAAACTGCAGCCTCCATACTAATTTTTCATGTTGTCTTGTTTATCATAAACCTTACCTGTTTTCTTGCTTATTTAAATTATGTATTTTTAAAGAGAATTAATTAGGAAACATTTAGATATATGTATGTTGGCATTGAATGGCAGAAGAAAACATCAAATATTCCATTAAATTAAATTAGGAAAATATTTTCATAGGGATTACACTAAATGAAAGCAAAACTATTGTATCAAGATCTAAACAATGTACATACTGGTTTACCATAAGAATAGTTACTTTTCCAGACAATTACAGAAAAATAAAAGGTCTGCAACTACTTTTTTAAATGTGAAAGCGAAATATTGTATTTCTAAAGACCTATTTTATATAATTTGATTTTGTACGCAGCAGGAACTATGCCACTAAACTTACAAGGTTATTGAAGAAACAGTTCTGTGTAGTTTTGAAAAATTCTCCTTCCTATACATTAAATGCTAGTTTATTCTCTAACAACACTTTTTAAACTCAAGTTATGACCATAGGAGAGCATTGAAAAGAGAAACTAAGATAGTGTGAGCCATTCTAGTATTTTATTTTATAGTCTCAAGGTGGAAGTGGAAGAAAGCTCTGCTTGCTACCTGTTCTCCTTATTTCTCTAGAAGCAATTAATTTTTATAGCTATGATTAAAAAAAAAAAAAAGAAAATTGTGTCTTCTATGAACACTCTTCTAATCACTTTATAGTTAGACTTTAGATGTTCATTTAATAAACTCTTTTTTTCTACTGATTTGTTATACAGAGATGCTTATAAGCAACAACTACCTACTCACTGAGGAGTTGCTATATAATATTGAATTTATTTAAAATTTGTTTACATTTAGAAAAGTATTCTGCCCAGTCAGAATATTTCACCATTAATTATACTTATATATAAACCCAACATTCAAGTGTAATTGACCATTATTTTTTGAGAAACAGAAAATAGGCAACAATAACATTTCACCCCTGCCCTCAACTCCCATAGCAGATCAATCCTTCTCATTCTAGTTAAGATTTTAACACACATATTTTCACATATCCATTTTTTCCCCTACCATTTATGCTGCCCTCCATTATATACATAGACATACTCAGGAAATATCTCAACCCATCTGGGTCTGAATTCTTAATTTCCTTCAGACTTAACATTTTAATTTGAACTTTATATTAGTTCTTTGCTAAGGTCAGTTGAGTTTATCACATTGAAGCATTCTCTTAATAACACATTTTTCTTTTCAGATGACTTTTTGTCTAAAAATTGTAGTAATGTCATGCTCTGTGAGGTAAGAGAATGAAAACACAAACATGTTTCATTTTATCTCATTTCTCATACTTCTGAAAACAAAGTAGTAAGTAACCTTTGAACAACAGCAACATCATCCTACTGCTGGATAATAAACACTAAAGGAAGTTTTAATGGAATTCATAACAAATGAATATTTGATATTACTTCATCCACAGTATGTAACAATATATTTTTCCAGAGTTTACTGCTGTATAAATATAGCTAGCTCAAATGTAAAATTAGATTAGACATTTTTTATCTGTAATGTTTTTAATTACATTATTATACATAATTCAGATCATCTTCCTATAATGCTGACATGCCGGGAACTCCAAAAATGAAATATTCTCAACACTGTATCTGTGTGAACACAGGTAAAAATTTTAGTGTGGATGAGGATTCTTTTTTTCTGCCTATTTGTCAAAGATTCTAAATCAATTATTTTTTAATGCTGTTCTAATACACAATACTTTATCCTACATTACAGATTTGTCTATAGAAGATTAAAAAAATGAGAAGGTCATTACATTATTTAGTTAAGCAGTTGAAAAATTTCAGACAATTCACATCAAAACTTAATTTGAATGAAAATTAAGGGTACTTTGGAATCCTAGCCTGATGCTTGGTCTGCTGCCAAAGCACATACTTCTGTTTACCTTTTCTTTTTTTTTTTTTTCATTAAGAAATGCTTGTCAGTATAAGGAAAACACTGAATGTTAGAAATCAGAATTAACTGCATTAACAAAGCATTGCTGTATCTGTCCAAGGTCCTTATCAGCAAGATCAGGTATGTTCTTCCTCTAGCAAGAGTGACAAAGATGTTGTATTATTCATCGCTATCTTTGTTTCTTTAGAATATCTGACAATTGAAGAATATGTGCAATTGAAGAACAGCAAGTCATATCAACAACAATATTGGATTAATAGTGACTAGTTATTGGATTTGATTAACCATAGTACATTTAACTTACACTTGTTAAAAAGCATTATTCTGGGGCAGGGATATATTCTTGGATTTTTTTTTTCCACTTAAAGAGCAACTATAACTAAAATCTAGAATCCTTATTTTATTAAAAGAACATTTAATTAATATAAGACATTTATACTGGTTGTATAAAACAAGAATTTCTTTAGCTTTCATAGATTTTCACTTAGCTTTTCTTAGAGAATATTAGAGAGGAACAACAGATCATTTAAATCTTTTCCTTTCATAAGAAATCTGAAAGCAATGCATCCCTATCTTCAAAAGCTAGAGATGAAACTAGCATATTAAAAATATTTTTATCAATAGTCAAAGAATTATTATAATAAATTCTCCAGACTGACTTCTTGAATTTAAAGGATAGATTTTGTTTCTCAAAGGAAAATAACCCAGATTATTCAGAAGACTTCACTGAACAAAAAAATCATGCATTTTCATTTATTGAGGCATCACTATGGGCATCATCTGATTAAGTCAGTCTCCTGGTATTCTGACCAAACATCATCCAATAAGACATAATGATTTCTGGCAATAAAAACATTCTTAGAAGTAGTGCTTAGGTTTCTTCAAATTCAAAGGAAGAAAGAATTAAAAATAAGCTCTTATGTAGCTGTGCTTCATCACTTGTAAATGCCAGCAGACTGTGTTAATAACTGGAAATGTTTGACCATCATCATTGTACCAAGAGAAACTGAAGAACTATTTACTGATCTGTAGTCTAGGAAATGCCTATTTTTTATTTCAAATCTTTAGAATGCCTGACTTAAGATAGGTAAAACTGTCAATGATATTGCCTTTCCTTCCCTATTCATTGAGGGTGTTACAGCTCAGGCCCAGAAATTAAATGACTAGACTCCACTGATGCAAAACTTGCCACAACACCCCCAGAAGGGGAATGACCTAAAGGAGAACATCTATCTCCAAGACAATTTGGCTGCTTGGCAAGTGGTTTCTTTCAATCTACCAATTTACGCCATGTAACCAAAAGGATGGAAAGTTTCATTGGTTTTTAAGGTCAGAAGAATATTTTTTTCATTGGGTTGCCTCGACCCCAAACCATAGGCAGCATTGCATGGCTTAACACTGAAGTGCTCTCTGGAATTAGCAGTAAGCCACTCAGTTTCTGATAAACAGATATTAAGTCTGAATAACTTATATATTCGTTCTTAATTTAAATTCTGAATTTGTTTTTAATCTGATATTAATCCTAAACTTGTCTGGTATTAATCAATTTTCTCTTGGCACTTCTTTTGCTTGGTAGCTGAGCATTCCTATATGTATTTGTTGATTAACTAAATGCTTGACAGTAATTCTAAACTGCACTTTACATTCTTCTTTTTACCACTATGAAATAAATGCTCTGAGATATCCAAGGATTTTGAAGAAAAATTCTACAATCTGTTTAAATGTGTCACAATGATACTGCTGCTTTGTATCAGTAAGGAAAATGTCATTTGTACACACAGTGATGGCAGTCTGAGAAGTGAAAGATTAGAAACAAGTAGGGAAAAAATCAAAACCAAAATAACAGAAATATTATAGAAAAGAATATAGGAGTGAGAAAAATCTCACTTTAAATACATAAGAAAAAAAAGTCATTATGTTTTGTAATCACCCTGAAGTGCACTCAAATTACATTTGTGGCACATTTTTAAAAATAAATTAAAATGAGAATTCAAATATAAGTCCAGACCACTGGAACACATTGTTTAGTAGCTTGACATCTTCTTCCCTTCAGAAGGGTAGCCCAGAAGAAGTAACAAACTGATTTCAACAAGTTTGTGTTCTATATAATAAAACAAAAAAAAATATACAAGACATACTCATATAAATGAAAACCGTTGGATTTCCAGGAAAAAAGAATGCACAGGCAGTGAGCATCTTTTGATGAAACACTTGAGTATTTTGTGAGCATGTCACTAAGAGCAGCAGTATCTTCTCATAATGTTGCCTCCAGCCTCCTCCTTCTTGAGATGTCCATAGTTACAATATAATTGACTATTCTATGCTGAACAAACTTTCCTTAACTTAATGACTTTGTCATCTCCTCATTAAATTCTTTTCCCTCTAATCTTTATCCCCATCTTCCTTCCTTACCTTCAGAATTATGGAAGTAATCCATGGGGCTGGTCTTGATCCCTTTCATTTAACCTTCATTTTACAAATACATAAACTACTATGACAGTATAAAATAATCTGTTTGATGCACAAACCTGCCATGTTTTAAGCCCAGCTGGAAATTCAGCACCACACAGCTGCTCACTCAAGTCTCCCTTCTTTCCACCATACTCCAGTGAAGTGGTGAAGACAATGAAAGTAAAACTTGTATGTTGAGAGATAAGAACAGTTTAATAATTGAAAATAAATTAAAATACAGCAAATAATGGTAAGTGATAATGATAATAAAAAGGGAAAACCAAGTTTTGCACAATTGAACTGGTCACCACCCACTCACCAGTGCCAGACACCCCTTCCCAAACCCAAATCACTCCCACTTCTGGGTAACTCCCCTCCATTTATATACTGGGCATGATGTTCTATGGTGTGGAATACCCCTTTGGTCAGTTTGGGTAACCTGTCCCAGCTATGATCCCTCCCAGTTTCTTTTGTTACCTCCTCACCAGCAAAGGATGAGACAAGGAAATGTTCTTCACTTAGGATAAACATGACTTTGCAAAAACCCAAAACATCACTGTGTTATCAAGACCATTCTCATTCTGAATTCAAGGTACAGCACTGTAACAGCTGCTGAGAAGAAATTAACTCCACCCTAGCTGAAACCAGGACAAAGCAACTTCTTTCTGACTCAGCTGCTTTCTCCTTGTGCTCCTTGCTATCAGATTCACTTTCAGTGACCCCAATGAAACTCATTCTTTATTCTCTGACCCTTGTCTTTGCTTTTCATTGGCATTAATATGGACAAAACAACCATTTTTTAAAGGACATTGTCAAATGTAACTACATCTTAAACCTTGATAATTTCTTTCACACAAAAAACGAATACCTGAGTTACAATTTTTTTTTATGATTTGGGTACTGACTGAAAATAAGTCCTAATAATCAGCAGTTAATTTTATATTTTTTTTTTCAATACACAGGCATGAACATCATATTTTCTTGCTGTGTTTGTCTCTGAAGTGTTAATTTTCATGTAAGAGATTTGGTCAACATTTTTCTACATCTTTTTTTTCAATTCCTTTTTTCCCATCACATAAATACAACATGAAACCTGAGTCTGAAAAAGAAAAAAAAAGCCTTGAAATTCTAATATATGATTGAGCAAAATTATTTAGACTAAATTCAATTTCAAGCCAATGCTTACTGAACCAAACAATCTAAATATGTATGAGCTATAATTCTCTGCTTTTAAAATTGAAGCTTTTCAATATGCAAAAGAAATCATGCATAAGAAAAACAGGTGAATAACTAGATAACACTGATACGGCTATGAAACACCAATCAAATTATGCAAAAAAGAAATCACAGAATTGCACAGTCTGAAAAAGTCTCTTGCCTTAATATTAGAAACACCTTATATTGCACTCTGCACAGTCTGCTTATAAGGAACTTATATTTGGCAGCTGAAAACAAGGGAATAATTTGAAAAAATTCACACAATAGGAGCAAACATTTTGTTTGCACAATCCCCTTGAACTATCCATAAATACTTTTACATGGCTAAAAGTAAACAGATTCCATTCACCAAACTTACTTTCTTCAGTTATGTGCTTCCTAAATAGCAGATTAATGTGTTACTCTGGAAATTGCATATGCTCTAGGCACCTGAATCTACAGGAAATAATTTGGAACTTAGTTGTGGAAGGATACATTAGTTATTTTTAACTTATTGGTTTTTTTCAGTCTAGGCCAAGTTCTTACTTCTAAATCACCTAACACTAGCTGCACACACCTTTGTATGTTGATCCTTTAGGAGCAAATTCTTTGTTTTCACAAATAACTTCTAAAGGATTAGAAGTTCATACATAACACTTAAAAAAAAAAAAAAAGACCTTGGCTATCTTATACTGCAGTACATTTTCTAAACCCTTATCTTTTCCATGGCTCTTCTGAACACTCTCCAATCTTTTAATCCTCTTTTTGAATTCTGGGTGCCAGAGTTGTACAAAGGAATACAGAAGAAATTAAATAAATAGCAAGTGCAGCACTTTTTGGGACCATATTTTTCATTTGGAAGATATATGTTATATGTTATATATGTAATGTAATTCTTTTGTAGTCTATTGGTTATCCTCCATGGTTTGTTTTTTTCACAGTTACTTCTTCTGAAGATGAAGATGCCTGCACTGTGCTCATCGTTAGAATTCTTAATTTCTACAAGTCAGTTTACTCTAGGGTGTAATGATACATTGCTGGTTGTATTAATCCTCTCTGTTTAACAATTCATATCACTGGCATGTTTAATCTTTTCTGCATTGACTACACATATCCCAGTCTTCATCCCACATTCAAATTTCGTCAGTGACACTTCTGTATTCCCTATTGAGAAACAGATAAAAACTAGGTGAATACCACTAAAGCTATCCGAAATTCCTGTAGAAACAGGATATAAACCATCCACAGGCTACTACACAGAAAAAAAAAAACAAACAAACATTTTAAGATGTATCAGATGGTCTCAAAATTGTGGGTTTAATATGATTTTGCTTCTTGAAATACTCGACCATGTGCAGCTTAAATAAATTTCTATAATCAAACTTATTGTAAGCCTTTATTAATAAAAAATGAAAGTTGACAAAATTATACTTCACTGATATGTGTTAATCAGGATGAATTATTTGGAATGTCCATTCCTTGTTCCATTTTCTTTAATCTGGCCATTATTGGTTGTTCAGATCAGAATATTACTCAGCATCAATATCAGCCATTATTTCTCTGCTTCTTTAAAAAAGATGGTTTCTTTTTGCTCCATTTCTGTTGATTGTGCTATTCTGCAATATACAGACACTAACACAGGAAGATTCGGAAGTCTCAAATTCTTGGGTACTGTTTATATGCATGCACAGTCTTATAAATGCCTAAATCCAGTGTCACCATTAATTTACAAAGTCTTGCGTATAACAAAAAGGCACAGGCACATGAAATATGAACATACGTATATATGTGGAAGTTTATCCAGTCATAGAAGTAATTTTGTCTTTTTAATCTATTAAAACATATGAAATAAACCCCAATCCCCATCTTCTAACCTGCATACACCCCTTCTTAGTTCTGCCTTAATTAAAATCCATTAATTTTAACTTTCCAGTCATGCAATTTTTCCAGAAAATTTTAGGGATACCAATTACTTTTATATTATATATTCGCAAATAAACAACCCTTACATCCTCCATACTCCCAGAACTTGTTCTTATGCAACTAAGAATTCGTCTTCTTTTTTTTTTTTCTTTTTAGTTGTCTTGATTAATTGTTATTATTCATAACCTGGTTTTGTGCTAACACCTCAGTAACTTGACTTTTGGCGCAGTTTAGTGTTAATATCTTCCTTCTTTTTAACTGTTGCATTTTGTGCGAATACCTACTAAATTGTCATGGCAGTCAGCGTGTCAGGTCATTGTGAACAGTGAAGCAGATGGTCTACGAAGCATCTGCAAACTTAACACATGCATATCTATGATTCATTCATGCTTATAGAAATTTAGAAAAAAACAAAACCAACAATAAAAAAGCCAACAAACATTTAGGGGAGTATTATGAAGATCCCTGCAAATAGGAAAATCAGAAAAGCCTGTGCCAAAACAAATATCCAAATTGAAGAATTAAGATAATCCTTCTGGGTATCAGTATGACCTGATTAAACCATGAGACATGAGCATTATATGCAACAAAAATCTCCATGAACAAACATACAAACAAAAAAAAAAACAGGTATAAAGAGAGGTTAGAAACAGTGACTGTGTATGTCAAGAATAGCTTTATACTAAAAAAAAATTGATCAAAACAGGTTTTTTCAGAAAAAGTAATATGTCATGCATAATGATGTCAGAAGGCAAAAAAAGTCAAATTCAAAATTATTTGAAGATTATACAAAACATAATTTCACCCCTGACTATAATTACTCCTTTAATACTGGTTTCATGATTTCCTTTTTATATTTCGCCCCTCCCTGCAGCCCTTTTCCAAATGAAGTATAGGAAAGATGGTTTTCATGAATGTTATATTTTGTTTTTATGTTCACTCTTGAACTTATGATCATACTTGCTGTATATCACTAAGATGTGTCTCTGAAGGTAGTTATCCTCAAGAATATTTTTGCTGTTAACATTGTAGCATAAAAACACCACACATTTAATTCTTGCATATCTAATTCAAGGATACAACAATATTTCATTATATTTTTAACCTTACTGTACATGCTCTAGAATCTCTATAAATGTAGGTTTTCATGACACATACACATGGAGCGTTTTCCACTCTGCCATGTTCTCTTGCCTCTCTCTTCTGTTCCTCATGACACCTACATGATTGCCCCTTCTTGGATTTGGTATGGAATTTACATGACTGCAAGCCAGTTCAGCTGGCCAAATGAAACAAATTTGATTTTTTAAGTACTTGATGGAAAATTCTTCATCCTGGCCCTGTAATCTTTACCCATGATATAAAATCTTAACTTTAAAAACAAACAAAAAATAAAACAAATAAACAAACAAAAAACCAAAACCCCCCAAACCATAACATTTTTATTCCTTTTCCTTGTGAATCTCAAGCTGCAGAGCCATTCAATAAGCAAATTAGAATACTGCTTAGGAGGGAAAAAAATCAGTTCTTACTCATAATTAACAGAAGTTCAACAGAGTTGAGTTATAGATCTGAAAAATCACCAGAGAAACTGAATAACATTTTACTTGAAATGAATGTTTCTTTACTTTCAAAATATCCTACAGATAAAAGTCTTCAACCTTCAGAAATTATATATCCCTTAAATAGTTTGGTTATTCCAATAAAAAAGCACTTGGTCTACAACTTTTTTTTTTTTAAATACCGCTAGCTTCAGTTTATTCATTATTTTTAGATATTTTACCTGTAGCTGGAGGTTTTAATGCTTACTACAGTGGGTTATCTGTTTCAAAAAAAGTTGAGATTTAGCAAGAGTGCAAGTATATGCACAAATGAGCAAGTAAGGGAAACTTGTAGTCTTCCTGTAATTTAATAGGCATGACTATGTCTTGTACCTTAGTCTTTCCCTTTCTCCTTTTTGTAGCTCTTCTGAGTAATTTTCCTTGCCACAGTATGTGATTTTTTGCAGGTTACAGAGACACATTTTAAGGACCTGTAAGAAGAGAATCGTGTTGCATCTTTCAGTCAGGAAGTTCTGAAAGTTTCATTATCTAATTTTATGCCTGACTTGAGAGAAAAACTAAGGGGTGATTAAATACAAATTATTGAATTAATTACTCTTCAGCTTCTTCAAAGAAAAAAGAGAATCGCCAACAGTGACACCTTTTCTCTTTGTTTACAATGCTTTGACATCCACCACAGATGTAAATTATATGATGAAATCTGAGGCAAGAAAATGGTGACATTTGAGCATTGAGAGGGGGAGTAAGAAGCAAGTAGTAAAACAAAGATGTAGCTTGATTTGGTTTTAAATCTTCACAAGTAGTTTTATTTCTTCATGTGATTTTGGAAAGAATAGAAGGAAAATTACATTATGTTCTACTGAAAGGATGAATATCTTCTCTATTTCATGTATTTTCCAAATGAATTTTGTTAGACTCATTAAACCAATTTTTAATGAAATCAAATTCAATCAAAAATCTAAATATCAACCATAGCCTTAATTCCCAAGTATGCTCAGAAAATTGGCTGGATTTTCATATGACAAACCGATTCATGCATGGTTTGAAAATCTTGATGAAATGAAAAGAAGTTCTACTGAAAGTGTGTTCAGGGTTATGATTACTTTGCAAGTAAATGCAGACATACAATTCCAATGGGAGTGTGTGCATTTCTTAGTTGTAAAATGTTATTTGATTATTTTTAGGGGGGCTTTTTTGTATAGTTTAATTTCTTCCTAAATATTTTGTTGCATCTTCACAAAAACATCCGAATCTTCACCCATTTATCTGCATACAGACTCTGTTTCTAACATTTCCGGTAGTGTTCACAATGATCTCTGTAAGTAAAAGGTGTATGTTTAAAAGCCATATCTGAAATTAAAAGCACCAGAAGGAAAGAGTCAATATTATCAGCTATTTGAAACTCCAACCCTTGTATTTGTATGCAACAATATGTTTACGTGCAAAAGAAGTCTGCTGGTCTAGGTATGAGTGCTACAGAAGTTCATTTCAATCACATTTAGTTTATTCATTCTGTTTCAGTCTGAAGGAACAAATTCATTCTGATCATTTCATCTATGGCTGAGAAAATTGAACTCTAACAGATTGCAGTCCCAGAAGAAATTGCTTGGTGTTAGAGCTGCAAGTAATTGTTAAACTCCCACATGCCTCAGGGGAGAAAGCATGTCCTTGATTAGAAAAACAAGTAGGGGGAGAAAGGGGATGGGAGAAAGTATGCTTGTAGTTACTGGGTATGGTGACATTATGTATAAAATACTCTGGACAACTAAGTGATATTTTCTATTTTTAACTAGAATAATAATTCATATTTAAATATCAATATTTAGAGTGTTTTTTCCCTATTTAAAGGTAGACTTAATTCCACTAAAAGCATACTTTTAATGAAAAATGAGCTGTTAGTGAGCAGATAAACACACAGTGCTAAGAGACCTATTTCTATTCATTTTTATTCTCCTTAAATTATATACTTCTGACAACTCAGCAGTGAAGACATGTTTAGTTGTTCTCTATTGAAAAGAAATATATTGCTGAAAATTCAACCCATGGTAACAAGATCATTATGATTGTTTCTAAGATTGCAAAGAGTATGGTTGTTGAAACTTACATGAAGGAGAACATTTTTAATATTTCTGATTATATTTCAAGCGTGTCCTTTACACAGTAACCACCATGAATGAATGGCAAAAGAGTTGGTGCAAAGTCTTAAATTCCTTCAAGACTCAAGACTTGCATGGGATCTTTCTTGAGACACAAAATTAAAAGTTATGTATGTGCTGTGGCCATAATGATGTTTAATTAAATATACTTAAAAAATACGTAGTGTTTATATTGTTGCATGGAGACAATCATATTAGATCCCTAGAAATCTTTGTTGCTATTGAACAGAAGATATAGAGCATAAATGGTTTTGAGCCTTCAGACTTTGAGAATGTAAGTGAAGTACATCGTCAGAAAAGAAAGTTTATGGACTAGAGTTCCACCTAATTTAGAAAGGAAGGAATAAGTAAGGAAGACTCTTGAAGACTCTCTCTTTTTTTTCACTTCTTTTTTATTCCTATATCACAAAATCTTGAGAGCATTGAGAAATTGATATCTGGTAGTCCTCTGAAATCTTCAGGTTTAGTTTCAGGAAACTGAGGATATTTATTTCTAAATAGCACTGTAGCAATTAGAGCTTCTCACTCAGACTTGTTTGGGGCAATTAACTATCACACTCATTTAAGCAGTAGGAATTTCAAGCTATCAGATTTTCAAGCTTGACTCATGGCTTCTGTTTTTCTTAATATCTAATAGCCAGGAGAGCCCTTTAGCATTAGGAAGTCTGATTTCTTTTCTTACGTTCAAGAACTGACTATTTTTTTCCCAGCAATGTACATTATAAATTTTATTTGAGATATAAAGATGCAGACTCATGTTAGGAAGAGGAAGTCAAATGGAAAGTTTTCTCTTTTTTGTCCTAGGTTTAAGTAGGTGTAGGTCTAAATTTAAACTTTAGTTTTTAGAGCAGGCCTTGGATTATCAACTGACTCAAGCTGGGTCAGGCAGCTGACAGCTCTGACTTCTACTGGCCAATGGTATTTCATACCATATTCTGACATCACCTCAAGTATAAATGCAGTGTAGGGAGGTGCCTAGCTCAGGTTCCATCATGGCCAAAGTAGAGACAGGACATGCTGCTGCAGTTCATCTGAGCTGGTCCTCGGTGCTGCCCCTCTGCTACTTTGCATTTTGTTTTAGTTTGGGGAAGTAAACATTTTATTGTTATTTTCTCCCTTTTCCTTGCTGAGTGTCTCTTGGGAAGCATCTTTTGGGGTGTTTTGTGGCTGGGGTGGTAGAATCTGTATTATTGGGTGGCTGACTCGGTGTAGAGTTATTGTTTCTTTTTTCCTTTGTATATATGTGTTATATTGTTCTTTTACTTTTATTTTCCCCTCTTTCTATAAACCAGTTAAGTTTAAGCTTAAGTTTTGGAGTTGTTTTTTTTTTTTTCTCCCTTTTCTTGGTGAGGGTGGGGAGGAGGGAGCTTTGTCACTTTGGTTTATATTTGGCATTTTGCCAAAGTACTCAAAGCAGAACAGAAACATATGTTGCTGAGCTACTGGATATAAAGGAAACATCACATTTTTCTAGTTTGGCAAATCTTTGTTTTCTTTTGATATTGAGGTAATTACACCAAAAAGAAAGGATATTTAATATATCAGAGAAAATAACAACCTTGTTCTCTGTAAATAATTTCTTAGCCTAAGGGCCGCTTTTTAAATGTTTTATTTTTGATATCCTAAAATATCTGTTGTTGTTTTCAGCAGAAAACTCTTGAGTCAAGTGCAGCATAATTAGTTTCTGATATATCCTTAAAGTGTAGAGTGGCACTGTGTTGATCCATTTTGGTGCAGCAAAAAGGACTCGCCTAAAAAACTCTATAGGTATTGCAGTAAGGAAATCAGTATCACCTTCATTTGCAAATAACTGAAAGTATTCAAATGTTTCTCACAATGCATGGGATGAAGCACAGTACACTTATTTCCAGATTTTTTTCTAACATTGACTCTTTTCACAGTGTTGAGAGATGAGCACCACTGATGAGAAGTACAATTGGTTTACTGTACTGGTGTTCATTTCTCCAAATCTGTCAACCATGTAATATAAGTGGAATTAAATAAAGTAAATCAATTAGTAAAAAAGTAAAACTAACCTGTTCCTAACAATTATGCTGTTATAAAACTAATGAAAAATATCTAAGTCATCAATAAACAACTTGGGTTCATTAAGATGAAGAGAAACACATTGGAAATCGTATCATGAGAACATTGAAAACTAGTGTCTTGCATTATAATGACAAAGAAATCTTCATGCATTTATACTATCTTCCTTACCATTTGGAAGGATTAGTCATACTATGAAATGGCTTCAGGCTCACTTCACTCTCCCAGGTATAAATGCAAGTTAAAACCTGGTACATTTATATTCTTGAAATTGACTGTGTTTTGAGTTGTTATAACTACATTATGTTGCCTACCACCCTTGAAACACCAGTTAGAATAGCTATATAAGCACTGGCAGCCTATGTCTGCGTATGTTTATAACTAGATGTTTGTACTTTGGTAAAATCTGAAGAAATTATAGCTATCTGAATAAAAAATGGTAACACAGTGAATGCCCTTACCATTTGATTCTTTGGGTGTTTAACAATAGCAAGTAAAAAGACCCCACAGCTCTTTGAATAACATTATTTCAACCACACTCTTCTTTCACAATTTTTTTTTTCAGAATTATTTTCCTCTGTTTTCAGTATCTGCTGAAACACAACCAGGTTTCTGAAATCCAAGAAAACTGTCATATGATAGTAGTAAAGAGGTTTTCTGATTTTTAATTCCTAATCCAGAATTTTGTATCTGATGATTTTCCTTATCATTTTCTCACACATTGAAGATCTTCACTCTGTTACCCATTAGAAACAAAAGTGCTATTTTTCACTTTAACAGGATTTAACACATCAGATGTAATACTATTTTCAATAGAATTTGTGCAGAACTAATACTTAATACAATAATTAAGCTAACATTCTTGTGAAAAATATTTACAAAGCAATTTTCATTACATGTATGGAACTTGAAATGTTTGAAATAAAAAAAAATTAATAAATATTTACATAAAAGAACTAATCCTATTTTTCTGCTTAACTGTTATGACTCCTACTCTATTTCAGTATATACTGAACTGTGAATTGGTTATTGCTTTCATTGTAAGGTTCAAGCTGTACTCTTCTTACAGATTCACATTGCTGTAACTCCAAAAGTAGTATTCCAATGAGGTTTTGCTTAAATAATGACTCCAGGATTTGATCTTCATTTGATAAAATAATGTGTTAATATTTTATCAGGAAAAAGGAAGGGAAGATCATACCTACTTCACTGAAAAAATCCCTACATTATTATCCCACAGCAACTGTATCAATTTCTAAACGATTCCTTTCTTTCACAAATGCATAACAAAATAAAAACACAGAAATAGATGCAGTAAACACAGTCAAAGAAATACAAAAATGACTGGGTCCTGTCTTCAAGCTATCTGCATTCAAAGTTCCTAAACAGGATGCACTACTGTATTGAAATTGAGAAACTTCACTGAAAAAGAGGATTGAACTACATGCTGTTTAATTTGTCTTGCGTACAGAAATCCTGCAGGCACATTCTCAGAGGTTTTCTAGATGAGTTTTAGGCAGCAAAAATTGGCTGAACTTCTATCCAAACAAACAATAAAAGACTTTCTTAAGTTTGTCCTATTCTTATTCAAAATGCATATCAAGAGAAAATGCCATCATGTTGTGGATCACCTTTTTATTATTTTGTAGAATATTATATTTTTTGATGTGGAGATTTGTTTGGTATTTCATCTCTTTCCTCTATAAAGTGCTGTTGGCCCTGTATGTCATTTATCTCAGACATATATAGTACAGCAGCTTTTCTAAATACTGTGGAAAACTATGTTTCAATTTGATATGCCGTTAAAAAAAATGTCACTAATATAGGGCTAATTCTTGCAGTGAAACTAGAAGGGAAAATTATTTATTCATAAAGTATCGCACAAAATTCATTAGCACAGCTGTTACCGCCTGCACAAAGAATTCCAAATGAACATGTTGGGTTATAAATTTAAATTAAAATTGATTAGTAATGCAAATCTTAATGACTGCAGAAACAGGACCATGTAAAGTCATGACATTGTGTACAGTATTTTTCTCTCATGAGTTATTTTAAAAATATGTTTATGGATAGAGCCAAACTGTATCTATGGAGGAATGTGAGAAATGAACCAAAACTCACACATATCATTATTGGCTAAAGCAGACACTTAGTGAACCAACCTGTTAGTGTATACTGTCTGCCAGGTGAAACAGCCTTGTTTAACACTCTTTCTAGGACAATTTTGGAGTATGTAAATTATGTTTCTCTGGCTTCATTTTCATTGGCAGTTCAGCTAATGTCTTTAATGCTGTTAATATATTTACTTAAATGCTTAAGATCTCAAATAATCTGTCCATTTCCAAAACTGATAAACATACTGACAGATACAGGTAATATGCTAGTAAAACTCTTGGTAAGACGAACATGTATTATTCCAGTTGGATTAGAAACATGGTTGGTTAAATGAGCTTCATAAAAACATAATCAAAATTCACATATTCTGCTGAATCCTTACTGGAACACTAAATCTTGTCTCTAATTAGAGCATTCTTTGACACAGTTATTAATTACATATTACATGTAAAACACAACCAGAAATTACAGCAAGGAGAAAAAGTACAGTATAATATGAGAGAGAATCCAGTTTGAATCCATTACTTTCTTTCCTTTCTCTTATTTTGTTACTGAGGCTGTTTTACTTGTCAACCATGCAGATACTGAGTTGTACTTAGATGTTGCCTTACATTTTGTAAGCCTACATTTAATTTTTACTCTTAGGATCTTTGTAATTATTTTGAACCAATATATTGATAATATTCAAATCCAAGGCTAGGGTTTTAATTCATCTCAGTTATAGTTATAAGGTCATGTTCACACTCAGGAAGAACTTTATTTCAAATCCATGCCCCCTTTAAGTACTGAAAGGCTGCAATAAGGTCCTTCCAGAGCCTTCTCTTCTCCGTGATGGAAAATCCAAACTCTCTTAGCCTTTCCTCAAAGGAAAGGTGCTCCAGCCCTCTGATCATCCTTGTGACTCTCTTCTGAACCTGCTCCAGCAGGTCAATGTCTTTCCTGTACTGGGCACCTCAGAGCTGGATGCAGCACTCTAGGTGGGATCTCACCAGGGTAGGGTAGAGGGGCAAAATCACATCCCACGACCTGCTGGCCCCACTGCTTTTGGTGCAGCCCAGGACATAGTTGGCTTTCTGGCCTGCAAGTTCACATTGCCAGGTCGTGTTCAATTTTTCATCCTTCTCAGTAGGACTCTCTCCATCCTTTCATACCCAAACCTGTATTTGTATTGGGAGTTGCCCGGACGCAGGTGCAGCACCCTGTATGTATGACAACTACAATTTACAATTACAAATGCTAGGATGAATAAAATAAATTTACTGAATAAGGAAGCTTATTATGTCTGGTCTGTTGAGCCTAAAGCAATTAAAAAGTTAAGGTTATATGGATTTATGTAGCATGGTGTTTTAGGACATACAATTACATTTGAATATGTGCTGCAAAATTAGATCACTACTTTGTAAATTTAGGGTGAAAATTTGGGTTCTTTTTCTACTGAAGTTTAGTATGTAAATTCTGACACTTAAACATAATAAAAATCTCCATCAATATCAAAGCAACTAACAAACTGATATTTATGGAAGGAACATTTTTCAGATAACATATTCACTGATTGAACAGCCTTTAATAATTTTGAAATCTTTTTAATTCTGTTACACATCTGTCAACATCTAAGTCTTGATCCAGGTGCTCAAAGCACAAGAATTGCTATGTTATCATAGACTTTATAAGGTAGTGTTAGTTTTACACAAGGTAAAAATTCTCCACTTTAAAAAGCTTTTTCTGACGTTTGAATTCATATGCTCTCTGAAAGTCCTCAGAATTTTCATGTTGGTATAGAAGAATTCAATCCCTAGAGGAGATACAATTTGTTTCACAATTAATCATGTTCAGTTAAAACTCTATCTATATTAAATTAAGGGCAATTCTTATATAAATCATACAATGTAAATACTTTTTCAGCTATTATCACTACAAAACAGTGATGTAATCGATTTTTCAGCCTGACATGTTAGTAGGACACAGTTCAAATAAACTCTAATGAAGCCAAGAATAGGATGAATCTATTCAAGCATCAAGAGTAAAAAAAAAAAAAAATTGATTTAGTTTAACAGCAAATTAACAAGCTAGGGGACCTGTCTGCAGATCACATTTCGTATAACATTAATTCCTGGTGCTCCACAATGGATTGAAACACGCAATTACAATAATTAGAAGCTATTTTGCCCCCTACAAGGATTCAAGAGTGGGAAAGTTCCTTTATGAAATGATTACTCCCAAGAGAACCTATAAAAATAAATTCAGAGAGGGAAAAGTGTATTAATAAGCTGCCCACCGCAGAAATTCAGGGTTCTTTGTCACTTGACTAACAGTGTATATGAATTGTATCTGCCTATGCCATTTCACAGTGTTTATTATAATTTACTGTTGCACTCACAATTTGTAAAACAGACAGGATGAATCAAGCAAACAAAGTCATATACCATTACCACTATATTTAATGATAAAAACGTTATCTAGGTATAAAATTTTTAGAGAGCTATCCTAAATATAATCGATATAGGCAACTGGATCGCAATTATCAAAACATAAATGACACAAAAAAACCCACAAAAATTTTGTTAGCTGGATCAAATTCCTAATTCTGTGGATATTTTTTGATAATTTCATTCTGATATTCATAAGGCCAGTGTTTCATCTATGCCTAGCAGACTCTACTTTAATATTTTTTTTTTTGCACATTAGAAGCAAAAGAATATATTCTTGCCAAAAGTAGTATTTAGAGGGAAAGTCACACCTAGTATTCCTATTAATCTAACATTTTTTATAATCTCCATTTTTGTGTGTGTGCTTAGTCCTGCCTTATAGAAAAATGAAAAAAAAAATTACTATTTGGGGAAAGAAAGTAAAGCAGGACAGAAGATGATATCAGAAATACAAATATTTTTAATTTTCCCACTGCAAGAAAATTAACTCTTCACTTGTCACAGATAGCATTGCCTTGAAATATTTTATTTAGCTTTAAGCTTTGAGACTTCTTATATATGTAGGGGTGTATGGAGATAACTTTGAAAAAAATCTGCTCAGATAAGATAAGTTTAAACTTTATGCCATCACGTGAGAAAAATACAATATAGGATAATATAAAGCTATGAGAAAAGTGTGCTAATATCTTCCAATACAACTAAGCTGGAAATTCCTCATTGGATGAGTTATT
>VWZD01009099.1:196287-274517 GCA_013396695.1 Sakesphorus luctuosus | reverse complement strand
AGTATCTGGTAAGGAAGAAAGATTTCTTTCTGTTGTGTTTTTTTTTTTTTTGTGATTACAAAAATAAATGTACTTGCAAAAAGAAAAAAAATAAGCAGAAAGCTTCTCTCCGCTGGGATTCAGTCCAAGAGTTTGAACTTCACCTATTCTCTCTCCCTTCTATCAGTCTGATCTCTGACTATGGTGGAAGTTTACACACTTCTTACTCATGTGGGTATGTTAAAGGAGATGTCTTAATCTGGAGCAGAATCTCACCTATTGAGTTTTTCATGTAAAGGAAAACCACCAAAGCCAATAATTTTTGCATCATTTACTTCTCCTTTTAAATTCACCTTCAAAATAGCAGATATATATATATGTAATTCAGCAACTTCCAGAAATGAAAGTGAGAATGACCCATGACCTCCTCTTCACTGGCTTTTTCCCCCTAAATCTACTTTTTCTGGGTTTATTGGTCCCTTAAGCTCTGTCATGTCCTATGTTTGACCTTTCTCCATAACAGCTCACATCTTTTTAGTTGCAAAATGTCTGAAGGGTATATTCTGGTCAGTTGTTTCTCAAAGAAGAAAAGTATACTTTCTTAGGTTTCACTCTTAAGCTTGTTTAGAATTTTATCATTATCTTTTAACAAATAAGAAAAATATTTAATTTTATATTTTTACACTGCTGACTAGTTTAAGAGCTGATGATGTTTGGAAGAAAAAGAACACTGAGGAAAAATCCCTGAAGAAAATCAAACATTGCTTTCTTTTAGAAGTGATATTTTGAGATTTGGTTGGGGGGGGGGTTGCAAGCAGATATTTTAGCTAATAGGAGAAAACTGCTCAATTTCTTTGCAAATTGACATGATTCTGTTTCACTCTTTCTGGTAGCTACTGCTGTGCATATAGTCCTACAGTTAGAGTCTATATATGAGTGTACAACTTCTAGCAAGATAAGATGAATGTACTTACCTTTAATGAAGTAGTTATAGAGATGCTGTTAGTAGGGACACAGTTATTCTGAGTAGAATATACTAACTTAATGCAATGTGGATAAAGTGATGTTGACCACAACAATGCTTTCTGTGGGGCAGCACAGGTTAGAAAAAGTCTCTTTTTTTCCCCCTCCTACTCCTTACAGCAAGAGGCATAAAAAAAGAGCTATAAACTTCTAATAATTGCCTCTGAACTGTGCCAAAAAGTGCATTTTTCTGTAGTTCCTTTTTGTATGTTTATGTGCTTGTTTCAAAAGACTTGATTATGTTTTCTTTTTTTCCAATAGTTACTATTACTATTCTCAGAAGTTCCTAGAAATAAAACAACATTCAGATCTATTCTTTAGAGACTCTCAGTAAAAAGGCATCATAGTGTAAATTCACGATTATTATAAGGACTATAAAATGAAAAATTACTAAGAATACTCCTGACTATACTGGTTTGTCATGTTTCTTACTACCTACAAACTAACTACCTAATTCATCATACTAAACTGTATAATTTGTACACATTTTAACTCAGTAATGAATTAAAAGAGACACCATCAATTTGATGGAATAGCAGTGGTATAATTTATTTTATAAATTTGTTTTTTCATGGAGTTTATGTGTAGCTCTGAGAATTATTGGCTGTTCTTCAACCAATCAGGGTAAAGTAGTCAGGTTTAAGGAGGTTTTTTTTTAAAAAATTAATAAATCAGTTCATTGCATATTTATCTTTTGTTTCTTTACATAAGAAAGAAACAAGCAGCATACAAAAGCAATTTTGAGGAGAGTGACTGTTTTGTTGTTGGCAGTATTTTATCATCCTGTTCTTTTTACAATGTACTCTCTCATTTCAGAGCAACTTTGCCAGAGTGAAACATCCACTGAAAGTGAGCTTCCTGAAGGGCACCCCGCTGAGCAGTTTGCAGGTTTACTTCATGGATCATCACCTGCGTATGACCCACCTGAAAACCCACTCCACCTGTACAGCAAAGCCAACCCATGCAGTGGTCCATTAGAGAAAAGCATTTTGAGCAAGAGCACAGTGCAGCAGATACAGCTACGGAAAGAAAGCAACTCTGATCCTCCTGTTAAGAAAAAAAAGCCCCCAATTGTAAACAGAACCATATTTCATACTAAAAATAAACCAGTAGAAAATCATACACTGGTTGGCACGCCAAGGATAAGTGAACAATGGGTTACTACCACTGGGGGATTTGTGGAGCGAGCATGCACGCTGGGGAGGATACGATCTTTACCCAAGACTTTGCTGGAAATGCATTTGTGCAAAAATGTTTCAAAATCTGATTCTAATCTTATCACCCATCCACCAAATGACAAAAAAGCAAGAAGCAATTGGAGTGAACCCACACCAAAACAACAGTGCTCCAAAGGGAATTCAGAGAGAACACCTTCCTTCACATCAGAATGGGAAGAAGTAAGTTTTGTTCATTTTTTAAGTCCTAGAAAATAGATGGTCTTGTGAAGATGCTGTTATTGCTTTCAGTTTCAGAGATGAAATAAAAGGTGAATCTTCCACACTGAAAATCCTCAGAGACAATGTCACAGTGTAGTTCAACAGCTGGCACAAAATGCAAAGCATTTCTGTTCCAATGCTGCCCACTCAATAAAGTCTATTGTTTTCATAGTGAATGAAGTTAACCATACGTAATTCTGCAATTTGTTGTGGCATTGAAATTATTATCTACTAAAGCCCTCACCACTGACACTAATAAAATTTGTAAAATCCTTTGTAACTATGCCCATTATTTGTGTCTTTGCTAATTATTTCCCGCTATTATTTCTTGCCTGCCAGCAAGAGACAGGGAAAAATGGTGGGAATAGAGAGCTGCATTCTCCACACTCTCCCTATGTATCATGCCCTTTAACTGGTATGTAGCTTGTGTACAAAATGCTTGGCACATACCTGACTCGTGTGAAGTGGAAATAGACTTACAGCTGCAGTAAATTCAGGACTATCAACAGAAATGTCCACACTGAATTTGTGCACATGCTTGCTCATATAAGAGGCTTTACTTTCAGTTTAAAACTCAAAATAATTCTTAGGTACCTTACATTTAGCTTTTTTCCTCCTGTGCTGAATTTCAAGAATGTAAAAGGTTTGTCATAGGCACATAAGTTCCTATCTGATTGAGGAAAGTTGAGTGTGAAATGTTGAGCTCTTTAGTGCTCCTACAGAGAAGTGAGCATTTCTCTTTAAAACGACTGCAATGAGAAGATGTGTCTGTCTCCAGAGTGCTGTTTTATTCAAAGGGAACCAAGAGTATGATTATGTGGTTGGTTATTTTTCTAGAAAAATATTTTCAGCTCATCTAAATGTCTAATTTTATAGGGCATCTGAAGGTAGTTTTGGTTGTAAAGTGAAAATGTACTAAGGATCCTGTACCAATCTTTATAACTTGGATACATTATTGTAAAATCCTGATTAGAGTCAGGTCCAAGTTTGCCTTTCTAAGGGGTTATTGAGGTTTGATTGTTCTTAAGAGTAAAAAATACAGTTCACATTTATAAATATATATATGTGTGTGTGTGTGTATATATATAAAGGTTTGAATTCCCAATCTGCAGATTCTGTAATAATTCCCAGATTTTCTCCCATCACCAGTGACTAATATGTAGTTTTTCTAGTAGTCCTAATATTAAGCTTAGTAAAATGTGCTTTTCTGTGTCTGCCTTCTTAGTCCACACCAGCCTTTTGATTCACTTTTTGTTTTGTCCTGTTCTTACAGAAAACAAAATAGGTATAATGGTTTTAACCTAGTAAGTTCAGTGTGCTTTAGAAACATGCAAATAAGTTTTGGGATCAATGCAGTGTTGTTTCACAGAGAATACCATTCTGCAGTACCAGGGGACACCACAATGTTTCATACCTGTTCAGTGGCCTTGGGAAAAAAAGGAGCTAGGAAATTCTCTGGACACCTTAATTGAACAATTGTTTAATACTTTAGAACACACAAAACAATATTTTTATTCATTAACATTACTGCTTAAATAGACCATTAGTTGTTAGATATAGATGAAATCAGTATGAAAGGAACTCTACTGTACAGAAAGAAATACTAGTCCCAAGCTTTAGTTTTTGCTTTTGCTAGCATACAAATATTGCAAAATAAAAACCAAAGTGGAGAAATTGTCTACCTTTGATTTTTGCTTTTTGCAATTTTGATTATTGTTTTCTGAGTAAGAGTAATAATGCCATGAATTTATGCATGAAAAACTAAAATATAATAACAAAGATGGGATACATCAATTTTTCTCACTGTTCTGTTTTTTTTTGTAGATTGATAAAATCATGAGTTCAATAGATGCTGGAATTAATACTGGACTGGGGGAGATGAATGATCACACAACAAGTAAGGAAAACCAACAAGTTATTGTTTAACTTTTACTTAATTTTCTATGGGGGAACTGTGGATAAGACATTGCTAAGTAACTCACTGTGTTGAAATCCTTTGTAGGTGTTTTGAATAACTATGAACAGAATCAATGTTGTTTACTCTTAGAGATGCATTAGGCCCAGTATCCTGGAGCTGTTGCTTTATATAGCATATTGGAGTCATTAATGTTGTTTTGAAATCTTACCAGAAAAAACCACTCCATTAATGTCTTCATACTGAAGCCTTTCTTCTAGGGGGATATTTTACAATCTTTTTCAGCTGAGGTTTTGTTTGGAATGATGGGACTCTGAGTATATATAATCCAGTAACTGCTGACACTTTTTAAAGCGCTGTATTATCTAATGTTGCTTCGAAGAAATATTTGGCACAGGGCTGAAAATATTGCTGACAGCCAGTGGCTGGTGTTAGAAACAAAGGGAAAATTTGCAAACCTTCTCTACCGTGGTGAATTCTAAGAACAGTAAGTCATGCCTACTCTGTTGGTCTGTCAGCATAAACCTGTGCAACTCTGCTGTTAAGAACTGTGAAGGCATTTTACTGTGTCTTCTCCATAACTCATGGAAAGAAAACTGACTTGAATTCTGAATAATTTAGTCCTGAGGCAAAGTTATGTTAACTCGCCTGTACTGGTACATTCCTGCTAAAAATTGCATTGGGTTTATGTATTGGGCAGGGTGTTATGTACCTTATCGCTTAAAATTTGAAAAAGAATATATTTTAACCACTGTCCATTTCATGGAATTTTATATGTATAAAGGATGAAACTGTGTCTCATCAATCAAATAGAATTGACCACAGCTATTTTCACTTGTACAGTGAAAAGAGAATCTAGGGAAAAGAGAAAACTGATTTGTATACAAAGGGGCAATATCATGAAAAGTGCTAGGCATGTTATGCTGGCAGTTTGTTCTTTTGAAACTTGCAGTGCTAGAAAGGAGAATTGTTCATAGACCTACTCTAGGTTAGGAGATAGTTAATAATTTCTGAAGATATTATAAATAATTCAGGGTTTTCTGCTTATATTTTATCATGGTGGTTGTATTGTGTCAGTTTGAGAAAGAGTTTTTGCATAGCCACCCTTGTAGTGCTGTGCTTTGCATTGGTAGCTAGAAAGGTATTCGCAGTGAAAACACCCCAGTGTTTGGCTACTGCTGAGCAGTGCTCTCACAGCACCAAGGCTGCCCCTCCAACATTCACCCCTCACCGGTAAGCTGGGGTTGGGCTCCATGTTGGGAGGGGACATGAAAAGAAGACAAAAGCAACAGTATGTGTATGTAAATTTGCATAATTTAGTGATGTGTTAATACTACTCTCTCCATTCCTATGATGACCACTTCTTTTCTTTTTCTACTTTTTCAAGATCAGAAAATATCTCACAAGTCTTGTCTTCAGCCATTATGTGGCTTCTGCTGCATGTGTTATTTTCCTTGGCATTCAAACATGGCATTTGGTATTTCAGCTCTTTCAGCTGGCAGAAGGTCTATTCTCTTCTTCTCTTCTTTTCCCAGACTGGTCACAAAGTCCCAGCTTACTTTCTATTCAGTGTGATGCTTTTTGAAGACCAACATTTTTTCTTTTCTGTCAACTCCTTAATAGTCTTTAGCTAGTTTAGGCTGATAATTTGATTTTGCCCTTAATTAAGAAATCAAGCTCCAATAAATCAAAATATGGACTGTTGCTTTAAATTTCATCAGTTTTACTTTACATGCAGATTGCAATAAAGACCTGTCCTTCTGCCACAGACCTGACAAGATGCAGCTTCACATGTGTCTTCCAGTTTTTATTCCTTTTGTCCATTTCCAGGATCAAACACAGTCCAGGCAGAAAAGCAAAGGGAACTGTTATCATATTTATGCCATGAATGCCCCCCCACAAAGCAGGACTCTGAGCCAAGTTAGTATAGGGTAAGATAAAAAGTAAAGGTCCGATAATATCAGGCCTAGTGCCTACAGGAGAAAATGATGACATGCTTGTGCTCTCCAGTTCTAGTTTCCATGGCTTTTACTTTACACATTTCTCGTTCCAGCCCCAGTTCCTCCCCTGTTTCACCCCCCAGGAATTGAGGCTGGGGGGTCAATGAGACCCTCCGTCTTCATCAGCTCCTCTTCCTCAGCACACAAAGGTGTCTTGGAATTCTTCCAGTTCTGACTTTTTGTTACCTGAGTAATACGCAAGGAAGAGGTTATCTAGGAGGAAGTAAATAGTTTTTATTTCTCATTGTTAGCAGGTTGGAGTAACCACTCAAGTAGAGCCTTATTACACTGATATTATGTATTTAAGAATAGATTTTTACTTGACTTAAGATTTTATCTTGCATTCCTTACCTTTTATTAACTACCACACAGCAATATACAGGTATTTCTTACTGATAGTACAGTCTAAAAGATTTTTTTGTTAGGTCTTTGACCCCATTTGAAATTTTCTGCAGCAAACCAGCTTTTTTTAGTGTGTGTGCTTCTTCTGTTAGCTCTTGTATTTTGTTGTGAAGAAGTGTCTGAGGTGCCCCAATGTTCCCTTAGCCCCTGTCTAATTGCTTACAGATGGTACCATTCCTATGTGTTTTACTTAAGGTTTTATAGAATCATAGAATCATAGAATGGATTGGGTAGGAAAAGACCTCTGAGATCATCAAGTCCAACCCATGGTCCAACTCCAGTCCATTTACCAGATCATGGCACTCAGTGCCACATCCAATCTGCGTTTAAAAATCTCCAGGGATGGTGAATCCACCACCTCCCTGGGCAGCCCATTCCAATGCCTGATTACTCTCCTGGTAAAGAATTTTTTTCTGATATCCAACTTAAATTTCCCCTGGCAGAGCTTGAGCCCGTGCCCCCTTGTCCTATTGCTGAGTGCCTGGGAGAAGAGACCAACCCCCACCTGGCCAGAACTTCCCTTCAGGTAGTTCTAGACAGTGCTGAGGTCACCTCTGAGCCTCCTCTTCTCCAGGCTAAACAACCCCAGCTCCCTCAGCCTCTCCCCATAGGACTTGTGCTCCAGTCCCTTCACCAGCCTTGTTGCTCTTCTCTGGACCCGCTCCAGCCCCTCAATGTCTTTCCTGAACTGAGGGGCCCAGAACTGAACACAATACTCAAGGTGTGGCCTCACCAACGCAGAGTACAGGGGAAGGATCACTTCCCTGGTCCTGCTGGCCACTCTATTTTTGATCCAGGCCAGGATCCCATTGGCCTTCTTGGCCACCTGGGCACACTGTTGGCTCATGTTGAGCTTCCTGTCAATCCAAACCCCCAAGTCCCTTTTGGTCTGGCTGCTCTCCAGCCACTCTGTGCCCAGTCTGTAACGCTGCATGGGGTTGTTGTGGCTAAATGTTGTCGTACTGAGGACCTGACTTCCACCACAGAACTTCTTGTTCACCTTCTCTCATCTTGGCTCTGTGTCAAGCATAAAGCAGCCACAGGTAAAGATGCTTGGAGTAAAAACAAAGTAGTATGGTATCAGGTAATAAAATTTTGGAATACTTCATCAGTTTATACATAAATATATGAGGTTTGTTACTTTTACTTGACTATATGTATACAAAAATTACCTACTAAAGCTCAAAAATAATGCTTTTAAGGTTCAGAGTGTATAAATCAAAGAGACTTCTCCTAATGTTGAACTGAAAGCATCTAGATTATTGAACATTGTATTCAGGAAATTTCACTTGTCTAACAGCTTGTTGGAAAATAGCAAAATTTCTGATAATACTGAAGAGCAAATGTAACTTCATATAGAAACCTTTATTTTAGTATTAGCTTAGTCCTGTACTTCCTATTACACTTTGGGTTGTTTATGAACTACTAGTAAAAACAAAAGTATATAAAAGTACATAAAAAGTACATAAAATTCAAACACAAGTACTCAGTCATAAGCTTCTTGTACACAGTATCTAATTCTCAATAAAAATATTTGAGAGGAAATGTATCATATACTCAAAATTCAATAGCTATATTTAAAATTAGATAATGATGACATCTTGTGATGAAATTCTTGAATGTTTTCCAGATTTTGGCCTAATTTTTCCTACTGGTGAAATGTGGAAAGACTTCTCTTAGATATCCAGGGAAATCTCTTAAGAAGCAATGAGAGGAGAAGTGAAAGGAGAGATTCAAAGCTGACTGAGTATGGTCATGAGGACTACATCCACAGCATGCTTTTGCAAACAAAAAATTTAGAGCAGAGTTTTCAGTTTAGTTGCAATACAGGTACTGTAGGAACAAACTTAAAACTACAGAGAAGGAGATGGCTGTTGATTTCTTCCGCGGGCATGTAGCATTCAACTTCTTAATAACTGAGCACTAAAATCAAAAGCAGGAGTGCTGACCAGGAAACAAGAACCAATCTCAACAATAACAGACAAAAACGCTCGAACACTAGCCCAAGGAATACAAAACCTCTTAGTAATAAAAGAAATAAAAGGTGCTGCTGGCCAGTGATCTACTCAAGCTGATGTGGAAACATCTGCTCCACCTGTCACTTAAATTATGGCTGATTGGTTTCTTCACGACAGTCATATTTTGCCCAGCTGCAAAAGATTCCACCAATCTTCAGCATGTACTAATAATACTGTCAAAAATTATCCTAAGCAAATCAAATGTGCTTATCCGGCTCTGTGGCAATAGAGTTTGAAGATATTACTGTCACTTAGATACACCCTAAATGTAACTATTATCTCTTCTTAAAGAAGAGAACTTAAAAATAAGAACAATGTGGCAAGAAAAAAATCATAATCATAAATAAAACAACTTGAACATAGGTCTCACGCTGGCAAAGGTAGGATTACTTGAAATAAGATTAGAGAAGTGACTTAACAGAGAGTCTTGAATCAGTTTGTCTGGTATCTTGGATGTTTGTATGATAATGGTAGGATAAAGAGGAACAGAGAAGAATTAACTGAAGAATTAATGAGGACTAGACAAGTATTAATTGGCTATTACAACAACATTGATGGTGTAGGGAATTTGTCATATATATTACAGTAGTAATACAGTCATAGAGAAGAAGGGAAGAAGAGAGGAGATTTTGGCTTGTATTTCAAAAATATAATGCTTGCTTTGAGATCTCAAAAACAGGATTAGTTAGAGCTTTTACATATCTGTTAGTGTCCAGGGAAGCAGAAAATAACATGGTTGTTCTTCATACTTATTCAAAGACATTTGACATGATAATAATGGGAGATTTGAATTACCAAAGCCATTTTTGGGAAAGAATTTACATTGACAGACTGCTTAGGAAAAAAAATACTCAAAAAGGGCACAAGTCAAAGAGAAATCTGTGAGTTTTTCAACAGAACTCTACTTAAGATCATAGTACAAACCTCACCAATGTGAAGAAAAGAAAGTGTAACAGACCTGCTGAGCTAATTTTCATGTCTTCTTTCAGCTTAGGCATAATGAGGAAAATTTCTCTCTTTACCGAGCATGGTGGAATAACATACACATGTAGAGACAAGTCAGAAGTGCCAAAGCACTCAGTGAGATGCAACTAGCAAGAGAAATTTAAGATTTAATATAAAGTAATTATATCAGTACATTGATAAATAGAGAAACAAAGAAATCTTCAGCACCAAAGAGACCTACTGCAGGAAAGGAAATGCTGTTCAGAGTAGGTGCAGAGAAGGCAAAAGCATACAATGATTTCGGATGACACATGTTTATTGAAGAGGTCCTTAGTGAGTGTATAACATACACAGTTAATCCTAGAGCTAGAACCTCAATTGTAGATAAGGAAAGAACAGGTTATATACGTTTGGGGTCCTAAAATTGATTTAATGAACTTCGTTTTGTGTTAGGTGGCTGTCTGAAAAACTTAGTTCTGTTAGTGGGTTTCTGTGAGAATTTTTGGAGAATGGATCAGGTACCAAAGGACTAAACAAGAATGACATGGAACTTATCTTTCAAAGAGGAAAGGAAAGAGAATGTGGGGAATTATTTTCAATTCACAGAAAAGTCAATGACCGATAAACTACTTCAAGTAGCTAGAAAATATCAAAGAAATAAGTAAGAGGCAACATGGATTTGTCAAAAGCAAACCTATTAAAGCAATCTAATTGCCTTCTAGGAGCAGCTATAAGATTTTGTAGCTAATAAAAGAATAGGAGATGTCCAGTATTTGGACTTCAGTTAAAGTTTTGACATTGTCTCATGTTTTTTTCTTGTAAATTAATTGAGAAAGTATGAGCTTGATGGAAATAATGGTAGGTCAGAGAGATGAATCTTACTTGTTATGTCTCTATTCAGACTTCTGGAGTGTAGGGCTGCATTGAATACATCTGAGCCACTAAATACTGAGTTAGATAAGCAGGCACTTCTGTGTTATTGTTCATCAATCTAAATGTCTGAAGCATGGCAAATGGCACTAAAAGTGCCTTAGAGGACCTCTTCAGGTGTAGCTCTCTAGAAGTAGCTAAAATGTATCTCCTCCATCTTCTCTTCAGGACAAAATTATGGAAATGATATAGTGAAGCATCCAAATAGATTACTGGGGAGATTATAACCTCAGTTACGTTCAGCAACATCTTGAAGACTTTTGAATATTTGCCAAAATGAAAAAGAATAACAGTTGGGATACAATGGACCTTGGTCTGAGTCTGAATGGAATAGGTCACTGTTTTAAGTCCCTTTGCATCCATTTTGTAATCATCCTGTGAGTACTCTAAAAACATGATTTTGAAGGAACCTGTCTATATGTTAAAGTAAAAAAGAGGAAATATTACTATTTCATTTTTTCTTAGCCTAGTTAGAAACATTTTTTTTTCTCTATGATAAAAAGTGTTTCAAGACATGTGTAGCAGTATATCTGTATTAGTTGGAGCTTGGTAGCTGTTCACAGGTGTGTGATGCAGAGTTTACTTATATTTGCAAATCACTTGAAAGGGAATAATCAAAAAATAATATCCTTAAGAAAAATAATTAGCATGGGTTACAGATATCATATCATCATCATGATTAAAGCTAGAATTGTTTCAGATCAAAGCAATTAAAATAATGACTAAGAAAATAATTGTTGAAGGTCATTCTACTTCAAAATAATCTACAATCATTTTAGGACTGTGCTAGGCTTTTGAGAGAGCCACCGTCAAACATGTTCCAGCATATGGAGGGTGATTTACATTTTATAATTCTGCTAAGTATGAAGTCTTTTTTTTGTTGCTATGCATCAATACAGTAACCAGTTGCTATATGTATACAAGTGCACTGTAGTCAGGATTTCTTTGATCAGCTGAGCACATACCTATCCTCGAGTGTCCTCATTGTTCTACCTAGAGCCATACAGGGTAGAGTTTACTGAATTATCTTCAGTTTCTTAGTCTAAAATTTTAGTTTGAAATATAATACACTGACAAGCCTTTTTCCTACAGCTGAAATAAGCAAAATTCTTATGCATTTAGCAAATTTGTATTTTACTAAAGTTGGGGGGTTTTTTGCCCTTTTGTGAGAATAGTCACTTTGCTTATGCTTGGAGATAATCCTAGCATCCCATGCAGCATCTATGTGTAATATCACTATCAAGGCTCCACACTTTCCTCACTGACACTACCCGACTGAATGTATTTCAAGGATTAATGCTGCTTGTTGCTGGAAGAGATGTATACAACAGAATAACATCACATATATATATATATATATATATAAAATCACTTTCAAGGAAGCTGGCAAAACTTTCAGAATATTTACTTTATCAGTATTTATTCTCATGTCTGAAGCTTCAGAGAGACCCATGAGTTGGTTCTTGTAGTGCTCTTTTGAAACCAGAAGGACTCTGGAACACTGACAGCTATGCCTGGGTTGACTGCATGAGCCATAGCTCACTTGAGAGCAGAACAGCAGTGGCTTATGCTGTGCCCAGAATAAACCCTACAACTTCACTATGTCAAGTTCTTTCACAAACAAGACCTTATTGCTTTTTGGTGTGCCCACTATATACTTGTGTTTCTACTTCATGTAGTACATATTTAATGCCAGGGATTGACAATAGGTCACAGAGCACTGTATTAGAATACATTTTGTAGTGTACTTTCTCAGTCTTTCATATCAGGATGAAAGTTGAAGACAGCCATCATACAAAAGTTATTTTCTTTGTTTATTTTACCTTCCATACTGTTATTACCAAGTCTATTATTGATGTTTTTTCCTTTGCAGTGTGGAGAAAACAGTAAGAAACCTTACTCTTTAGATTTGTGAGGGGCATGAGTTTGAGCACAAAGGTCAGGCAAATAAAGTAAACATGACTTCAGCAGTCTAGGAAAAGATGGAATCAGGTGGGGCCACAGTCAGAAAAGCTGAATTAAAGGAATAAGAGTTCATGTTGTGCCCTTTACAGCTGTAATATAATTGAAGTTGGGAAAACCTTTGACTGTGCATAGTTTGTTTTCCTCTCTTTCTTCCGTCTGTTCCACTGCCGCTATTCAGGCATGAAGTCTTCATTGTCCCTAATGTGGATCTTCCTATAAAAGCTAAAATCTCACTGAGAAGTCATCAAATTTTCTTAACAAATGAAGCCTTTCTAGGCTGGCCCTTTTCTATTTGCTGCCATATGGTTGCAGTTTTGGCAAAATGGTATTCTTCCAAAGCTGTTAATATCCTCCCTCCTCCAAGGACTGAAAACAGATAAAATATAAGTACTTAATTCAGGCAGAATTTTAATTGGATATGTGTAGGCATGTTGGCATAAGGCAGATTTCACAGTGGTAAGTTATATACTTGAAAATATATATTTTTATTGTAATTTAGTCCCTGTTTTGATGCATTTATGTTGTCCTTTTTAAATCTCCATGTGATGAAACTATGAGCTTTGATAAGGTGAGTTTAATTCATAGAATTTAATAAAATGAGCCATGCACCTTCTCGCAAAGTGGGAGACCTCTTAAGCTTACAGTTTTGAACACATAATTTTGCAGTAGCCAACCACAACAACTAAATTATAAAATAAGCATAAGATTACTTCCCTCTCAACTTTTACCTTCCCATTGCAGCTGATATGCTGTGCAAAAAGACCAAAATATCATAGCATTATAGATAACAAAAAAGTAAAGGCAGACACAACCTGACTCTGTAGCTGATAGAGGAGGGACCTGATGAGAGGAGACAGCTTCAGCAGCCGGTCACTGCTCCCAGTGTTGTTTGATATCTCCTCAATAGGAAATGCAGATGAAATCTGAAACTTTTAAGCTGCAGGTCTTTGAACTCTTTACCATCACTTATAGGACTGCATTTTAGGGAAGAGTGCCACACATTTGGGTTTGATTCTGCACTTTCTTGTATCTCGCTAACAACTGGAAAGTGAGGGTGGAATTTTAAGTTGCAATGGTAGAACAGCTAGAGGGAGTTGTGTAAATGAAGTCAATATGAGATGTTATGGAAGGTAAAAGTGATTCATCTTGTAGGCAAACCTGTTTTCCCTTATGGACTCTCTCACGTTCAGTACCCAAAAGCACCAAGGTGTGCATCTGTGCATGGCCAAGTTGCCTCTCCATGGTCACTTATGTGTGTTGTGGGAGGCTGAGAGTTGCATTCTTATTTTATCTGTTGGATTCCTTTTGATTAGAAAAAGTAAACTACTTTTCCATAGATCTTTAAGAATGAACAGTTGCTGTGGTATGGTCCTTTTGATCCAAAATTTTCTTCAGCGGCACTCATTGTTTTGGCTTCCTTTTCTCAGATATTTTAGGGCATCCTTTTGGAATACAAGAAAGAGGAATATCACATGCAGTGTGCTGTAATGGTGTTGCAGTAGTGTAGGGTCTTCTACTGATGGATTGTCTGAGCTGTTGTTTTATCAGAGCACACTCCTTCTCATCTTGACAGAAACATATTCCCTAGTGTTTTATCACTGGCAGCTGTGTCCTTGGTTATCAGTACAGACTATACCTTTGGTTCTTCAAAGCTCTGCTTCTTCTGGTGCTTTCACACATGTATTTCTATCTATACATAATTAATACTAATCTTCACATTTCTATTAATATTATCTGCATTTAAAAATATTTGAATTATATTTAAGTATATATTTAAGTATATGTAATCATCTACATTATAAAATAGTGGAGAACAGAAGCTGTGTAGATGCAAAATATGAGCAAGAAATATTTTTGGCATTTATTTCCTGAGAACATGATAGTCCTGATGTATTGCACGCCACTGAACTTACCTACGGATCGTACAAACTCTACAGAAGGTATCACGTATAATTGGGTTAATGTTTTCTTGACTTCTACATTGTAAAAGCCTAAACAAGAGGTAAAGATGCATTTGTTTTATTAATTCCTGGAATCACAAAAGAAACCTTATAGACAACTGGGCAAACTGCAGAATAATTGTAGAGCCTTTAGCTATGTTTTATAATAAATGCAATGGGAGTTGGATGCAAAAAGCTGCAAGCATTTACTTTGTTTTCTGTTATTTATGTATTCCTATTATATTAGCAATTTTACCCTGTGGTGTCATAAATGTAATATTCAGCCATATACTCTCCATACGCCAATTAATCAGAGGTGTGTTTGAAATAGCCTACTAGAAAGGGAGAGACAGGCTAAGCAGAAAACACAGTAAAAATGTAAGTCATCAGACTGTATTTACCCATAAAGTCTTTAACTCTGACACATTTTCCTTTTACATTTCCAGGATCTTGAAGTGCCTCTCAACATATACCGTCTATCTCTGTCCATACTTTTTGCTTTTTGTGTTCAGGGTTAGGTTTATTTTTCCAGAACTGTTGCAAAGCACCTCAGTCATTATATTTGCAGACTTGAATAAATGATTTCTGGCATAAGTCTTCCAGAAGGAATAGAGAAGATTGACAACAAACAAAGTAAGTTAGGAAAATGGAACTATAATGTCATAAATATTGACATTTATCAGAGAATAACTGTATAGCCTAATTCTTGCCAGTTTAGGTTGTAGACTGCTTGTGGCCATCATACCTGGTCATGCCAAATTTAGATACTCTGCAATAAGATTGCTTGAACAAAGGAGTCTTGTACAAAGCCTCTTTTAATTGGAGGATTGACATGTAATTTTGACTGACTTTAGTATGCTGAGAGTTTTCAGAGGTATTTCTCCACATTAGATATAATGCTTTGGTGAAAAACATAGGAGATTCAGACTCAATTCTAATACTGATGTTTGCTATCTTTTGAAAAGTAAAAAACTTGGCAGTCTGGTTTGCTGTACTCTTATTTCTGAGAAACCAAACATTTTTTTTCAATTTTCCTTCCCACACACAGAATGCAAGTGATATAGTCTTCCTTGGAAATCATATAGTAAAAATTTTGTCAGATATAAAGGTACTTATTTTTTTTAATTTCTAGAAATACTTATTCTCAGAAAGAGAAGCAATGCATACTGAATCCCTACCACCTCTTATTTTGTTATTAAACTAATATACGATCCTTACATTCCACTTTAAATATGGTTAAACCAGAAGTCTTTATGACCACAGACACAAACAATTTATGTGCAATTGGAATATATTACTTGAACCTATGAAAATTCAAATAGTGTACTTATCACTGTTTCTAAAGCCTTGTTTCAGTATTTATAGGATATTGTCTCATTAAATAATTTCTCTTTAGAAGCAGTGAGAGATACTGAGTTACAAAGATGTGTATGTTAATAAATAGATATGCCATGATACAGACCTGTACTCTATTCATGTAAACCCATATTATTTGTTTTGAGACAGAGTGCAGAATGGTATGAATACACAGAATGCAAAACTCAGAAAGTCAGATTTTCATTGACTTCCACAGTCTCGAAGCTCGGAATATGTTGAAAAATAATAGTAAAATGGAGAATTAAGTAGCATGATGTTTATGCATTTTTGAGGACAGTGCTTAGAAGAATTGTATGTTTCTGTACAGAAAATTGAAATTAACTGAATAAAAGTTATTCTCACTTTAAAAGTTTGGATATACCTGCCTTTGGCCTACATCACACTGATAAGAACACAAAATGTTAGATCTCAAATTAATTGGTTGTGAAAATCTCTTAAAAATAGTATTACTCTTATTACCTCCTGCGTTCTATTGGCGGTAGATGAGTCCGTATCTCTCAAGTGGATTTGAAAACCTTTCTGAGGATGGTAATGTTAATTTTGCAATCTGCTCTTCCTGGTCAATTCTCTCTATCAGACCAATTGCTGAAGTCACTGAGCTGCACAGAATGTGTCTTTCAGCACCATGAGGTTGAATACATTGCTGAGCTTTGCCAAGCTAGACAGGAGATAAAAGGCTCAACAAAAGTCGATTGCAGATTTCAGAACATGAAAAAAATGGATTAAAACATTTTCAAAATTATTTCCAGTAATACTGAGGTCTTACCTATTTCTCCACTGAACCACAACAGAACAGGAGGAGAACTAATATTCTGTGTTATCTCCACAAGGACAGTTTGGCTGGATTTCATATAGTACCAGAGTGGTGTGCCTAAAAACAGTGCCCTTATTCTATAATGCTCTCATAATCATCCCACTGTAATTCTAGAGGTTAAGAGATACTTTTTTCAAGCCATGATAAATGACGTGAAAAGAATTATCAGATTACTTGAAGGTTTTAGAAGTCACATGCTTAGGTTCAGCTTTTCCTTTTTGTTTAAATCCAAAACTTGCAACTGTGTAGTCATTTGCACACATGTATATTAATATTTTAATATTTTATTCAACTCATTTGAATAAATTGAACAGTATTTATTTCTAAAGCAGAATCACAATCAATACAAGGTTGAAAAATGTATGCAGAAAAGGAATTAGTACATCAGTGGAGTTAAAAGAATCTGATGAAAAATGAGAGTTTCACTACCTGTAGCCAGGAAATACTTCACAGGCAACAGAATATTCCTAACCTCTAAAAGAGATTCTGCAGATTTTCCCTTAGTAATCACTTTATTATTTTCATACGTGATTGCTAAGGGCAAATTTCTAAAACTTGGTTCAGTACCTCTGGTGGTGTTCTGTATGAGATGATAGGGTTGTTACTCTTACAAATGGGGTTAGAGATGTCATGGCAAGTGAAACTATGATGAAGTTTACCTTTCATGAATTATATTAACATCTACTTTTACTAAAACTGAATTAATAATCGTGTCTTGAAAGTTCAGCTGATTCACTCATATTTCTTTCTAGTAGTCCTTAGATTTAAATAGATACGAATCCTTGGAAGCTCATTTCCAGTAATCACAAGAACATCACATGCTAGTTGAAAAATCCTTGGCTTGTTATAGAATTTACAGCACACCAATTATTTCTAGTTTTAATTCCACCTACAGAAAATGAAGTAATTCAGAATATTGAACTTATTAAAGTGAATCCATTTGCTTTCTACCCTAGACTCTTAACCTGAGGTCATGATTGTAATGCTAGGATCAGTATCTTTGTTTCATTTCCCTGTTTTCAGGAAGATACTGTATTTGAATGCCTTCAAGTCCTTCAAAAATTATTCACTGTTTACTACTTACCACCCCTACATCATAACGTAGGATACTAGAAAGTTCACAAAACTCCTTTTCTACTTTTATCTGTTGCTGCCTTCAGCTCTTTATTTTAGGTTATTTTTTTATTACAATTCTGAGATGGCTGAGGTTAAATTATTGATTGCTAACATGAATTTCCATTAAATGCTAATAATGGCATTTAGTGTAAAGTAGTGAATTTTTCTAGGATCTATCTCTAAAGTGTATTTATTATTCATGACTTCATGCTTGAGTTTCGATAAATATTTCTTAGGAACTCTGCTATTTGACTGCTTTTCTATTTACAGGATATGATGGCCCATCTCAATGACTTAGTGCTACTTCTGTTTTGTGGTAGACTATTTGATATGTTTCACAGAGCATAATTCCAAAGAAAATACTATCTTGTCGTACACAAATCCCCCTACTTCCATATGAATATGGCATTCATGTAGACACCAGGCATTCTTTTCAAATTTATGCAAGAAAAAAATCCATGTTTATGAAAGTTTTTGAACAACAAATAGTAAGGAACGTAGACAGCTCTAGACCAGAATTTAAGAGAATAACTGTAGATGTTGGGTTTGCTTATTAAACCAGCTCAGGTTTTGATCTGATTTGTACTATAGGAGATAATCATTTATGGGTGTTGGTTTCTTGTAGCCTCGTTGATGCTGTGTGCTGAAGGAATCTGCAACGATATGGTGCTTCTCCTGGCCTAGGATTCTCAATCCATTAACCCAGGAGAAGTGTGTGCTCACTGCTAAGCCCGACCATGTGGTCTCTGATAGCACCCCTTGAAAGGACACACAGTAACCACAGGTCTTGTTACCGCAGGAACCAAGGGGAAGTTTATTCAAGGAAACAGGTTTATATGGACTTTGAGGGATACAAATGCTCCAATAAGGGACAAGAGGGAAGTCTGGCTTCAGGCCAATAAGAGTAAGGGGATTTACATTCAATGGGAAAGAGTTTCAGATAACAGGAGGTCACTATCTGTGTCCCAGCCCGCTGGCCTGGCAGGGGACTTCTGGGAAGAAGACAGTGACTAGGCAGTTTTACATTCAGTACATTCAAACCACACTAAAAACATCAGTTGTTAAGGCATTCTCAGTGGATGGCTGCTTTTCTTCATCAGCCCATTTCTGGCATGACATCCTCCAAGCCATGTATTGAGAGTGCATTGCTACAATCATTAACATGTTACAAAACATTAGTGGAACCAGTCTGATGAGTGTATTTTCAGCTAACCTGTACCTGTAGGACCACTTAAGCTCTTGCCGAGATCCATTAGCCTTGACAAATGAACTTGGGAAAGAATGATTCCTGGAGTACAGTTTATGAAATTTGTCTGGAAAGTTACATTTATATCCTTCCAATTGCTAAAACAAAAAGCCATACAGGACCAAATACAATGCCCTGAGAGGTATTTTCACTGCTATAGGCATCAACATAGATTCCTGAAACAAGATCCTGGGCTCCAGAGGTGGGAGAGTGAGAATAGAGCCGTCGGCATGAGGGAGCTCACAGACAGGATGAACAGGGTTTATATAACCTCATCCATATGCAAACAGTCCAGTGAGTTGCCAGAGCTGTGCCAGCATGACACCCACTCAAGTAACATCTTTATTATTCATTGAAAGATGCTGCAGTTTTCTTTTGGTGCTGCAGAGCCTGTGTTAGCAGGGGATAAATATTACAGGAGGTGGTTATAGAGGGGTTTGTGTAATAAAGCAAGTTCCTGTCAAGAACCCAACTTTCTGTCAGGTAGCAGAGAAGAATGATTGTTCCCTAAAGGCCAGGAGCTGTGCCCTCACCCACAGGGTGCAGTACCATGTGGTCTGCACCCAGTGGGCAGAGCCAGGTTCTGGTAACATGCTCCACTGGGCACCCCAGACAGGCCTCTCAGAGCTGACTTGGTCCAGGGTCCTCTAAGGGAGCTAAGCCAGGAACAAAAGGGGACCAGGTCAGAGATGGGAGGCTGTAACAGGGGTCTGTAGTGCAAGGGGCAGGGCTGAAGATGGGGCTGGAAAAAAGGCACAGTTTGTGTCTGAGGGATCTACCCAGGAGGAAAACTACCTACACTGTGGGTCCATCATCCATCTGGTGGTTGGGACCAGAGGCACAGCTGGAGACTGGCACTGCTGTGGCATTGCTGGGGCAGTAACCAGTAGCCCCAGACTTACCTGAAATGAGGTCCCAGGCTAAGGGCAGGGTGAGGGAGGCCTGGGGAGATACAGGACATGGTCAGCAAGGCCATCAGAGCATGATGTCTCTGGTTCTTATTCATTATTATAATTTGCTGTATCATATCAGTGAAATATGTTAAAGTTGTATCTGATTTATTTAATGTTATTTTCTAAAATTTTGAGTGTTCTAGGGAAGAAATACATGAGGAGTTGTTCAGATGTGGTTTTTAGTAAAGAGTTTCAAGTTACTTCTGTTTCCATTTAAATGTACTTTTTTCAGTACAGGTTTAGAGTATCAACTTTGCAGTTAGGGGCTGGTTAATGTTGAAGAACTAACACATGTAGCAGTTGTTGTGCTGTGTCTAATCTGTACCTCAAATACCTAATCCAATGTAGTCTTACCTCTAAAGAAATCTTGGGGGTAATTTGATCTCAGATAAGTAATTTCATCTTCAAATGAACTTTTTTGTTTGTTGTTTTGTTGTGTGTTTTTTTTTTACCTGCTTTAAACTATTTGAAAGGGGAAGTGGGATTAAAAATTAAGGAAAAGGAAAAAGGCATATCTGAAATGAAACAGCAAATTGTTGTTGCTGGAGGTGAAGGATGACAAAAGAGCAAATGTTTCTACTTTACAAGGAGAATAAGTAGAAGTGAGATAAGTAGGGAACACAGAAAATTAATTATAAAAAAAAAGCCAGAAAGAACAGGAAAGAGAGAAGGAAATTGACTGATCAGCTATTCAAAGGAGAACTTCACTCTAAAATCTGGTGCATGGGGGGCAAGGGAGCCTCTGAGCCCAGCTAGGCATAAGAAAACAGAAAACAGTGTCACACTGTGTTAGGTTGAATCAGATTTATAAAAAAACCCAAAGAGAAATCTTTACCCTTCCATCATTTGTGCTTTCAAGATTCAGAATTTCAAAGATACGTGTCAGTCCAGGTGTCTCATTTCCACAGCTCTCCATAGGACTTGCAGCTGTTACCAAATCTATGAAATTAAGGTTACAATTTTTTATCAGCTGTATTTAATTCCTTGTGATATCTCTGCTCTTTTTTGAGCACTTTCTTAGAATAGATCTCTGTTACCCAGTTCTGTGTTCCCCAGTTCTGCTTGTTTGCTAGTCCAGTGTTGCTTAGCACAGAGCCATAAAAAGATTTGCTCAAATTTGAAATTATATAAATTTGGGTTTATGGTGCCAGGAATTACAGTATAAAGGGTTGAGCTTGCTTAGTATTTTTAACAAGACTGTGTAGTATACATTTTATATATATTTATACACTCAGTATACTAGTTTTTAACAGTAGTCTAAAACCTCTATTAAATTAAGTAAAATACTATTGATAGGTCATGGTGTCATGTAAATTTTCGAGGGTTGGGGTTTTTTCTTACTAGACAAAACCAGTGAAAATGATTACTCATAGATGGTGAGTGTAGTGTTACTATTATCCTGTAAAATGTCCTGAGACAAGCACAGAAATTGCCTTGAGACAGTAACTACTTTTTTTCAGAAAATATAATTAACTTTCATTGAAGCCAGAATAAGGATGTACACATTTACCCCTCGGATGTGCATATGACTCCTGGACCAAATGACAGGCAACTGAAAGCTCTTTGTCATAGAATCATAGAATCATAGAATTATAGAATTGATTGGGTTGGAAAAGACCTCTGAGATCATCAAGTCCAACCCTTGGTCCAACTCCAGTCCATTTACCAGATCATGGCACTCAGTGCCACGTCCAATCTGCGTTTAAAAATCTCCAGGGATGGTGAATCCACCACCTCTCTGGGCAGCCCATTCCAATGCCTGATTACTCTCCTGGTAAAGAATTTTTTTCTGCTCTCCAACTTAAATTTCCCCTGGCAGAGCTTGAGCCCATGCCCCCTTGTCCTATTGCTGANAGGATCCCATTGGCCTTCTTGGCCACCTGGGCACACTGTTGGCTCATGTTGAGCTTCCTATCAATTAGTACTCCCAGGTCCCTTTCTGCCTGGCTGCTCTCCAGCCACTCTGTCCCCAACCTATAGCTGTCCTACCAAAGGAATTCGCATTAGATAGAGTAATTTCATGGTGCAGTGGGGATCCACTGAATATGGGACTCATATGACCTGCTCAATACTGCCTGTAGAAGTAGGAGCTCCTTCAGTGCTGATGAAGAGGGGGGAAAAATCAGCTGAATTCTAATTGCATCTTAATTGTATCTTTCCTAAGTGGAATACAAGATTACAGTAATCTGTTACCCTTGTGATGGCATCCAAAATGCAGAGACATTCCCTCTGTTTCCTCCATTTCCCACGGAACAGTTATACAGGAAGGGTGGAATATCTCTTCCAGCTCTCCTTTCAACCCTCTTTCTCACAGCATGTTTCACCAACCACCAAACTGTCAGAAAAATCCATAAAGGACAATTAAGCATAAAGAAGCTGTTTCTCTTTCATGAAGGCATTGAGCTCCAAATTTCTGAAAACTGGGAAAATGTTAGGAAAGGATCACTGCATGTCCATCTTATTCTTATGGTCTTCTGTAATGATCTAATAGTAGCCACTGTGAATGAAGCTGCTGAATTATGAAGTTAGGTGAAGTTAAATGAGCTAGATGTAGCTGTGTTATGATCCAGCGCAGTTGAACCTGTGGTCTTGCAGTAAAACATCTGTCTGTTCTTAACTAATTCTTGCAGTTTAGTAGGTTTCATCTTGTATTTCTGTTCTGTAAGCCAAGGGTATAAATCTGACTGAAGTTGTGACTATTACAATGCTATGTAATATGGCTTAATTATCCTGATGTCTTTAGAAAGAAATTATCCCCCAAATCTATTAATTTAAAATAGAAAATCAGAATCTGGCAAGACTAGCTTTATCTCAAACAGTCTTGCTGCATGGTAATACATCTTACCAAATACCATATATATATATACACACACACACATAAAAATAAATAAACAAACATATATATTTTTTAATTTATATGTATATATAGTCATTGTAGTAATGACAGTCTTGAGTGGAACAAGGTACTCTGAGTCCTATTCTTGTGGCTGTGCTCTAGAAAACAGATATTTTAAATTTCCAGTAAGATCTGTTCTTTGTTTGCTGAACAGGATGGGTTCTGAAGGAGACTAAATTAAAGTTGCCAAAGCAATCAGCTGAACATGAAAAATACTCTAACTTTGAAGTGTCTGTAGAAGATATATGTTTGATGAAATAGTGGAGTACTTTGACTGAGCTGTTTCTGGGTAAATAAATCAACAGTTAGAAACACAAACTCATAGAAAGGCCATTGGGGTTCACAAAGTACAGGTCACTTTTGACAAATAACCTGTCAAGTTAAATTAATTTTCCTTGTTAAATTTGTAGCTACAGTTATTATAGATACAGCTTGCTTATTGTACTTACGTAGTGGTAATGTAGAATCATAACCAGTATTGGTATAAAAATCGGAAAAGAACTGTGAGGATGATTTTCCTAGTCACTGAGGATTGTTCCATTAGCTTGATTAGCTGTGATCAGAGAGCTATTTTTGTGAATTCTGAGCTACACATAAGCAGTGGAATGTAACCTTTAGATTATAGATACTAGATAGTGTTATTTAAATTCAAGCTGTTACTATTGATTTTGTTTTGTTTCTGTATATGTCATGAAAAATGTCTCTAAAAACACTTCCAGAGAAATATCCAGCATCACCAAACATGATCTTCCATAGTGCCATCATCATCCAAAGAGCCAGGCTGCTGCCAGAAGTTACAGATTTTATGTAAGGCCTCCAGGTTTTTCAGAGTTTTATGAAAAAGATCGTTTAAACTCTAAGCCTTTTGAGTAACCTAATAATATATCTGAAATGCGTAAGATAAAGCAGAACATTGCATACGCTTCTTGGAACCTACTATACTGCTCCCATAATAAACTTCCTTTAATTATAGTGGTCTGCTGGATGTTAGGCACAGTTGTTCTCATACTACATCCTGTTCCTAGCTATTCTTATTCTTCTCAGGAATACGTGTCATTAGGTTAGTTTTTACACTGGAACACCCTGCCATGCCAACTGCTGTAGCACAAGTTCTGTCTCAACGTCAACAGGTAACTTTTTTATCCAGCTGAAGTACTAAATTTAAAGAGAAAAATGATATCCTATTTAATGTTGCATAAGGCTGAAGGCTTTAATAATAGTAAAAAAAATTTTACAGTACTTTAGCATCAGTTTCTTCTCCAGCTTTGCTAACCTGGCTCCCAGCTTACCTAAATGATTCATCTTTCATTTTATGGTATCTTCTCCACTCAGAAATTTTTTGGTCAGTAGCTACTAAAATTCTCCAGTTTTTTATTCCTTAACACCAGAAGTTTTTAGCAATGTTTGACGGGTACTTACCTACCAAAAAAAAAGAATTATTTGTGGTAGTCTATTCATCATGATTGGGAAAGCACCTCCTCAACAAATAATCACTGCAGTTTTTAATTTTCCTCTGTCAAAAAAAAAAAAATAAAGAAAAATCAAGAAAAAAATCCATATTGTAGAGAAAATAAAATTTATGAGACCTTAAATTACTTCAGATTCAAAGCAGATATGCCTTACAACATGTTTAAAATCATGTGCTCTCTGATATCACAGATTCAGTCAATTCCAAACCCCACAATAAATATATTCTGAGTCCCCTTGGGAACAAGATGTCTTGTAGAAATTATCGTATAGTGTACCAGATGGCATCTTTCTTGCAGACATCACTTCAGTGCACTCCTTCTATTGCCTTGGAGAAGAAAGAATCAAGTACTTCTATCTCTAAGGGACATGTCAGTTTTCCCATGCAGGAATGGATACATCTTTTTTGATTGTGGTATCACAGAAGGATTATAATTGGATTTATGTCCTTTGAAATGATAGTAGTGTGTACATGTGTTGCAGGTGAGACCATCCAATGCAGTCTGCATGACGTTTTTCAGTGTCAGGGCCACTTTAGACATAGGCAAAGTAGGGACTGCCTTCAGGAGCACACTGATGGGGCTGGCGCTGCCTCGTAGACTAGCAAAATTAAGAGACAGTCTTTTAGTCTCAAAGCACGAGCATCTGCTCCAGGTTTCAATTGCACTGACTCAGAAAAACTGTCCAAGCAGCCCCCCTGAGGTAAGCCACTTGAACTGGCTGAAAATCTGAAGATCTAAAGATCTGCAAATTCCATAATACGAACATTCCTGTCTCTGTTCTGTTCTGTCCTTTGCCTTGCTTCAACCTTTGGTGGAAGGAGGGAAAAAAACTTGCAGAAAACAGGACACTTTAGCAATAAAACAATAGTCAGGGATGAGAACTAGGGAGCAAGCTGACTGTGTTTCTCCTTGCTTTCTTTCCCCTTGCTGAGCAACCTTATGTTGTGTTGATGGGTTCAGATGCGTTGTTATACTGGCAAAGGACAGAGTTGGAGGAGAGTGTGCAGTGGGATGAGCAGTGCTATAATCATCCAGTGCTGGAGCTGTGGAGATAGTTAGACATAGTACCAACAGCTACATGAGGAAATGTGTCTGGGGAGCCACTCAAAAACTGAATTTTGCCTACACTGTTGCCAGGCATTGAGCCAAGCACTTCTCACCATTGGCAATATAACTTCCATGCTGTTTATAGTAAGGTAAGGAAGAAGTTTGACCATGAAACTAATACATTGGTTATTGTCTGTGCCTTATTGTAGGCAGAAAATTTTTGTTAGTGGGGGACCCAGTGCAGAGACATTAGTATATATGCATGTATAGGAAATACTGGTGCCAGTCATGCATAATCGTTTCAAAGGGATTATGCTTCATTCGATGTTTTCCGCATGTAGGGGAAAGGGAAAGACAAAATCAGGAATCCTTTTCAAAGAAGTTCATGATTTCTCAGTCAACTAAGAAAAAATAAGAAGGCATTTAGTCCTCATCTTGTTTAATATAACTTTGTTGTCTGAAGATCTTGCCCAGCCTTTCAATTTTGCCTATTCAACAGAAGTCCATTCTATTTCAACTCAACATAGCTTGCCCTTCTCCATGCTGCTGACTGGGCTCAACCCTGAACAGTTGTCTATATACAAAGGTATTGATTCACAGTAGAAAAAACTCTGCAAAATAGGGATGATTTGCAGACAGGTGTGAACAAATGCATTTGTATCTCCACAAGAGCCAGAATCCTATCAGTTTGGTATATCTAACTTCTCTCAGAAAAAAATAATTATACATTCATTTATTTGAAGTACATTTAACTATTAGAAAAGCCCTAAGATTTAATTCAGCAATTGCAGATTTACCAGTACCTGATAGGTCTTCAGTACTTTTTTTTGAAGACCTAACAAGCCTTTCTGATTTTGTGTAGTAAATGTATCAAATCAGTAAGAATATCTGGAGTAACATAAAATCTCATAACAGACCTGTTTCAGGCAACTTTCCAACCTCTTGAAAGATCTTCTGTGGCTCAACTAAAATTGTTCTACAAAATCATTATGGACTTCATTTTGCATGAGATGTTTCACAAATCCAAGCAGCAATGTCAGAGTGAAAGATCGTCCAGTTTTAGTACTTGACTAATCAGATTGGAGTTGAAACTCGTATAATATTGTTAATTTTAAATATCCAGCTGTATTTAGAATCTGTCCCGCACTTGCTCAGGGACCCTCTGCATGGCACTTGCAGAGACTTTGTATGTGTTGGCCAGTCTGTAGGTTTGGATTTCCATGCAGCAGTTATCTGCCATAGGACCATCAGTCCCAAATGATGCCCTTGACAGATATCTATAATTTTCTTATGCCTGGAATTTAATTCCTCCTTAGAGATGGCCATTGCTCAAGATTCACAATGGACAAGAAAAACCAAACAGTAACTAGTGTGTTCAATAAATGAACCATTGCTGAACAGAATTCCTCTTAGAATTGTATGCTGAATATACACATTTTCTGCCTTTTTTTCCCAAGTCCTTTCATCCTGTTATGAAAATCAAAAGTTTAGTAAACATTCCTTTCAGAACAAAGGAACAAAATATTTCCATCTCAAAAGAAACTGTCTCAAAAATGGAATGTAGATAGAAAATACATCATGAGCTATTTGATTTCTTGTGCAGAAAAATAACTTTGCTTTCATTTAAAATTTATCACCTTTTTTTTTCCTAGTTATGGTTGATAAGATATACATACTCTCTAGAAATCATGCAAATCTTACATTTTTATCATTCACATATTAGTAAGAAAGGATATAAATTTGCAATTTTATTTAATTGAAATATTCTTTTAATTATTCGTTTGAAATGGTGACCTTTTCAAGTTAAATTATTATATGTTGGCATGGTGGTTTTCTTGTGTCTTATAATATTTTACGGTTGAAGAAATCATGCAGATAATCCAATTACTTTGACTAAAATTGTTGTACCATCTATGTATTTTGCTGTACTACAGGAGAGAAACTGTGAAATGTATTTTTTATTGATTCATTAAAGGGTTTTCCTATTACATAAGCAGAGATCCAGACCACTACCTATCTTACATTAAAAGGGGAAAGAGGAAGGCATAGTAAACCATGCCATAGGCTATGGTTTATATGTTGCATTTCTTAATGTCTTGTGAAATGCAAAAATCTACAACAAACAGATATGTAAAGCGTAACTGGTATGAAGATTCTATTCAGATTTAAGTGCTCTAGGTTGCTTTTGAATCTTGCTATTTTCTGCATTTGTTTTGACTGCTCTCATCATTCAAGATTGACGCTTGGATGGGTGTGTAGGAGGAAGCAGCAGCAGCAGGCTTACAGCTTGCAGACAAAAAAAATCTGCCTTATCTGATGGCTATTATTGAAAATGCGAGGTGTAGCCTAGGCTGGGTAATGAAGGGGAGCGAGCGAGGGGGAGCAAGAAGCATGGAGCTGCATACTGATGAGTGTAGGAGTACTTGATAAAAAGAATTCTTGCTGCTGGCAGTGCATTGCTCATTGTGGAGTATTCCAACAATCACATATAACGGAGAACAGCTTAGCTGACAGCTTGATATGCTTCTTTTTTTTTCCTCTCTACTGTATGACGTACTGGTCTGTAGTAAAGATTAATAACTAAGAAATGTAGAGCTGCGATCAGATCTTACGCTATATACTGCCCTGAAAACTATGTTTTACTTCTGACTTTTCTGCTTGCTGGAAACATTAATCTGTCAAGCTGGCGGGCTCGTTTGATACCAACTTTTCCAGGAACACGATGTGGCAATGCCACCTCTCAGCCCAGGACTACCGCTATTATCCAGTGGATGGTTATTCGTTGCTTAAACGCCTCCCTCTTCACCCTCCTACAGGACCCCGATGCCCTGTCCAGACAGTGGGACAATGGTTGGAAAATATTGGGCTACCTCAGTATGAAAACCACTTGCTGGCTAATGGATTTGACAATGTGCAATTTATGGTAAGAAATCTTCTGTGCATAGCTGTGTATATACACTGTAGCTGCCTTTTTTGTCTGTCTCTTATGTGCTCAGAAAAACCTTAGAGCTATTCTGCATTGCACTGAGATCTGCTTAGTGTTTCACTTTTCTATGCGTGGCTGAATTAATATATAAACTGTCCTTGTATAAACTTCCAAACAGTACACGGTACAAAATATTCTACCCTGAAATATGATAAAATAAAAACTGGATGTTAAGGTTCTTTCTCTTCCTCATAAATCTTCAGATTAAAAAAGAAAAACGCACAGTTCTTTTGATCTGTGGTAGGATTTTCATAATATATAAAAGCTGCAAACAGCCCTTTCTGCAGTACATCACATTCTTACTTTTATTTCAACATTAACTTGTAATGGTAATTAAATAACATGCAATGCCATTCTTGCCTTGAGAGGTATTTTAATAACAGAAAATTATTTAATGAATTGTGCTCTCTGTGCAAGTGATTCTGAATGTCTCAGTTAAATATTTTTGCATCTTAGATAATCAGGCTATGGGATTCACTTGTTGAAACTTATACCCTGGGAGCAAAAGTAATGCATTCCTATTAATTGTTCCATTTTCATGTTTTAACTCTAGGCATTTATCAGGAATATTTGAATGAAATGAAATTTTAGGTACTTCAGGATTTACAGTATCACCATGGGGTGCAAAGTAACAGAGATCAGTCATGCACAAACTTTCAACTGAAATGCATATTGACAGTAAAGAGTAAGGCTGTTACATAATTGCTTTTCTACCTGCTTCAGTATTCCCTTTACTTCAGCCTCTTGCAAAATTCCTGACTGCATTTCTTAGAAAGTATCAGAGCTTAAAACATCTTTCAAATGTTTTAAAGATATTTTTAGTAATCATGTATATCTTGGAACAGTTCTAACTTTTCATAACTTGCACTTGACATACAAAAAACAGAAGTGAAGTGGCATGAAATATGACTACAAAATCATCATGAGTTGTGTCCTTCCTGTTTAAATTATTTTGCCAACATCATTATATGCCATTAGTGATCAGAAAATTAAGGCATATATCTCTACCATTTCCACATTATAATAGTGTAGAGATTTCTTCCTATTTTTACATGGCTGCCATGTGATCATTTGCTTATTCAGTAAAACTAATTAGAATCTTTACCTTTAAATATTCTTGAAACCAGAGCTGTGCTTATCAATGTGAAAAAAACCCAAAAAACAAAATATGTTTCATGCTACAGTTTCCCAAAATGTAGCTACATTTTCTTATGTATGTTGGAGCACTAGTTACATAAGTAGATGATGATTTAGCCTTAAAGGGGTTACAGAAGGAAATTGCTCATAAGAGGCTGTGGGTGGCATAGCAAATGCAGAGGGTACACCTACTACAGGTAAATTGTGTGCACAAGAGAAGCCAAACAAACTGCCCTGGAGGGCTTTTCAGTCATACCCTGACTCTGGAGGGGCCTGAACCACATTTGGGGGAATTTATAACACCTTCCTACATCTCTTTTTAGTACACTTATGTAAACATACAAATTATATACATGATTTTCTTATTCAGTATACATATCAAACTTTTGAGGTATCAGGGAGATTAAGTTATGCTTGCATGCTTGTCTGTTAGCCAGTGTTTTCTGGTCATTTTAAGTCTTTTCTGAAATGCTTTGTTTTTAAATATATATTGCAGTTAAAATACTCAATTATTCTTATTATTGGTTGGGATAACATACATGTGTGAATGGAAGATTAGAATCATAATCCAATGAAGGAACAAAAAGATGAGAATTGTGTAGTAATACAAATATGTATAATTTCAGGAATTGAATAGTTTCTCATTTATTGATTTCACACTCTTCATCCTCCTGTCACATATTTCAGTGTTTGTTTTTACCAGAAAATGAATAGTTCCCATATTTTATTGGAAAAAAAATTATCAGAAAACACCAGGTTTTTTTATAATATTCCTTTGAATATGTTAGCATTACATAAGAAAAACCTCTCTTGAAAAATTTAAACAAGTGCTTTAAAAATGATTTTCAGTTCTAGCCAAAATGTTAAGAGAAAATTAAACTTGGAAAGTATATAGGAAAATGAGAGCAGAAACACCTCCCATGCTAAGAGAAAAATTCAGATGACTCCTAACTTAAAATGTGTTGTAGTCGTTCTTAATATGACAAAACCACTTTATCACAGTGGTTTACATATTAAGCTAGAGTTTATAATCTTATAAATTGTTTCAGATAGGTTACCTATTTTAAATTGAAAAAATCTAGTACTTCAATGCAGTAAAAATCAGTTAAGACATATTTCTTATTCATTCTCTACTATATTTCTGCTTTTGTTTTTTCTGGAAGCACATTCTGACCTGCATTTATTCATTCTGTTGCCTAAGCAACAACCATCACACTCCTATTAAGTATGATTTAGTAGTACAGGTCTTACTAGATGTTCAGAACAGAAGAGGGAATATCACAATGTTATAATTAATGTCCATGGAATAACACACATCTGAGAACAAATATATTCTATATATACTACTCTCAACTGCAGAATTCCATTAATTAAATTAGCATTTTAATAAAAAGGTGCTTTTCAGATAAAAAGATTTCATGGTTAATTATTCATTAGAACATGGAAATTAACTCTTTGTGTTTAGTACCCCTTGGGCATTAGAGAAATTATTCACTACATTGTACTTAGAATTAGGAAGATTTGTTTATCTTACCTGATGTCTGTGTGGACTTAATAGGAATCAGGCTGTTTCTTAATATCAACTTCACAGTATGAATATTTTTCAATACTTTATCGATATGTATTTTTTAAAATATGTTGAAATGTAGAATTAACAAATTAGTATTATTTCATGAACTACTTTATTTTGACTTACATCATATTTGTGCACATAGCAAGTGCAGTTCCTACCTACCATTAGTGTCATGCAGGAATGACACTTCCATAACATTTAGTAGGCCCCAGGCAGATTCAATCCCAAGACTTGCTTCATGTGTGCTTTTAGTATTATCATACTTGAGTATGTATATGAATATGCAGTCATTAACTTTGGTAATTTGTTGTGTAATAAGCTGCAGCATCCTTCAGATGTAAAAATTTGTAGTGACTTTGTGCAGATACTCTATATTTGAAGACGCGGGTGATATTGCAGTTTCATAACATGAAGGCTGTTTTGCAGGTAAACTAATTCTGAAGTGCAGGAAAACAATTGAATCAGTCTTAAATCTCAGTGTATAAACTAGATATAAACCATAATCAAACCTATGCATCTCTTTGATACATAGATCCCATGGACCAGCTACAATTTTATGCAGACTTGCAGGCCTGCCTCACTTGGTATACTGAGAAAAAATTAAGAAGTTGAATTGCAGAGAAGCAGATGTAAATATATAAATGTGCAAGGTCACTAAATGCTTGCATGCAGCTTTCTACAACTCTGGGGCTTCATCAAAGACTCCATTCTGGATTCACAGAGATAAAAGCAGTTCAATCAAATCACTGCCCAGTGGGGACTAGTTCTGATTAAGGACTGCATATGACTATCTATTTATAGGTTGCCCTAATCGTTTAAGACATTTTGAAACTTTATGACTTAAGATTGCAATTTGATGAGAGTAATATCTTTTAAAAAGATTTATAAAACACACTATGACAGGGACCAGGCAATAAAAATGAAGTAAGAGAAAAACAAAAAGCATTTTAATATATTTTTGACATTTTCAAATATTGTTCACTATTAACAGTTGATGTTTGCATTAGACTTTAGACTTTCATTGCTGCTGTTAACAGACATGCATCTCTTCCCCATCAAATACTTAAGTGGCTTGTATTGCCTGATGATCCTTAAGTATTGCCTAAGTGTTTCGTTTTCAATTCTCTTTTTTACTGTGGGTAAATTGAGGGGTAGAGTGACTGCAGGTTGGAATTTAAAACTGCTTATACATGTGAGATAAGAAGCACTAATTTTTAAAATACCTACTAACATAATGTTTAACAGATCAATTTAGTTGCTTAAATGTAGGTGTCTAGTACCAGTCGAAACACTGTAGGGAATCCAAGAGATCTAGATAAGGCTAACAGATATTACCAAGGACCAGAGACAGCCAGACCCTTCATGATTAGCAGCTGAAGTTCAGGGGGGATAACACTAAATGCCTCAGATGGCTCTCCAGTGTGATCATTAGGCAGCTGAAATGAATCTTAAATTATACAGGTCACAGAGAGTTTGTGACATGTCTAGAAACTGAATATAGATCTCTTGAGTTTCCACTTAGTATCTTGGTTGCATATATATTTCTTTACCTTCTAATAATTTTCTGTATTTGTGTTCATCCTGCGAACTTTCCTGAAAAAGTGTTTACCTTGCTACTCAGTGCTAGGCATGGATTACCATCTCAATTCCATTGTTTTGGGGGTAGTTTTCCATTAAGTTTTGACTTTTCTTTCCTCCTTCCTGTCTCTCTCTCACTTTGTTTCTTTTGTTTCATTTTCACTAGTTCTGGAGGTATATTAACTAAAGTTACCTGGAGACTACTGTCTCTCAGATGTCATTCCTGGGATTTGCTCTCCTGGAATACACAGTAATTTCTTCTTGGCTTTAATCTCTCCAGAGGATCTTAAACTCTGTATCAAGTATAGGGGACAGAAGCAATTTTATTTCCTTAGAGTGAAATGCACTGAAAGAAATTCTCTATGTGCATTGGCTCCAAGTTCTGCACCACATCTCTTAACCACAAATACATGGGACAGAGATTGATGATTTGGACATTAGATGAAAGCTAAAAAAAAGTGCTTTGGTCTGCCTACACATTTCTTACGTTAGCCATGCTGCAGATGATGAAAAAGAGGCCAATTTTTGGCAAGTATTCTAGTCTGTAGTGACATTGGTGACTTCCAGAAGGCAACTCCTAACGTGTTTAGGAGAGCAGATCAACCTCTGCAGTATCCAGGCTCTGAGCTCTCCAGGCTACTGCAGGGACTCCTCAGGGCACTCATGCATCATCTGAACCATAAGAAGACTAAGAAAATACTGTCTGTGTATAGTTTATCTAGAAATTAAGAACTGTTTAAGGCAACCTTAAAACTGGTGGTATGTAAGTTGGTGATATACAGCAAGCAATATTTTTAGCAGAGGAGAAGGAATGTGAGTCCCACTGATGCTGTAATAAGCTGCAGTTTAAGATTTACTGTACATCCAATAAAATCTTACAATATATGCCTGGAACCATGAGTTTCAATCCTCTCATCTGGACCTCACTTGCAAACCCCAGGCCGTGCTTTTAGTTTTTAATCAGATCTATAGAACTTGAAATGTGGAGCTCTTCTCAGTGCCAGTGTAGCCCTGGCTTGTTCCATGAGTAAAGCAACTCTACCACTCTGCTGTCTCCTGAAACTTCCTCTCCTTCACCCTGGTAACCCATAGAATGGGACAGATTTGAAGTTCAAATATAGAAAAGTACATGTCTGTTTACATATCAGTAGATGTTTGGGACTCAGCTCAGTTGCCTTCATGATGAAATTGAGATTTCTTTGACACCTGTATAGGCCTGGAATATATGTTACTGGATCTATAAAATAGCTGTCTGGAGCTTCAGTTGGATTCCTGGCAATGTACATTTGCAGCACCTCAGACGACTCTAAATTCATTTCTGTGGGTGACTAGGTGAAGCACCTAATCAGACATTAAAGCCAATGGAGCATAGAATGCAATTTAGCTGGGTGGCTGAATAACTATTAGGGTAGTTATTTTAGGATAAATTAATTAAAGTAGATTCATCTGATCAGTGGAATCACCTTCTAGGCTGTATTGATGGTTTTGTTCTGAATTTCCTTAAGCTATCATGTAGACATGAAATTTTTGATGGCTTAGTTTGAGCTAGAATCCATACAGGATTCACTGAAAACAAAATACGAAGTATTCTTTCTCCACCCTCAGAATATCCAGGCCTTCAAGATCTTCATTTTCATCCCAGTAGGGATTCTTACTATGAAAACTGCAAATTAGAGCTCAGGTGGGGGCCAGAGTTGAAGATTGTGCCTGTCATCCTGCAACAGCAGCGGGACTAATAATCCCATTCCACATGTTCCAGTTAATACATCTGTCATGGTATTCCTCAAGCTGGTCGAGAGACAGAAGCATTTAATAATGTACTACTGAGTATAGCATCTGTAAATAATAGCTTACACTGTCTTTCCATCTTGAGGTCTGAGATAATTCTTCATCATCCTGTGTGAGTGCATGCAGATCTGGAGAGGCAGTGCTCATTCCCCAGAGGAAAGGGAGTTTAGAGGAATCCACTTTGTGTTTATATATCTATGTATGTAATGTGTGTGTGTGTAAAACACAGCACCGCAGGCCGGTAATGATCCCTATGACAGAGGACTTCATGAAAATCTTTGCAGTACTGATTGCTAAACAGAAAGACGAAATTTTTGTGTATTTCACTTGAACAGTATTTTCATAAGGAACACATCTCCAAACAGACTGTTGACTTCCTTAAGACATTCTGAGAATGGTGGATTCCTTGAAAGTCAGAGGGAGTATGTTTTCATCTAAGCCTCTCTCAACGGTTGTATCTTGAAGGTATGGTCAGGGATGGGGCCATCTGCCATCTGCTAGGTTCTGCTAAGTTGACCTTTAGGTAAGGGTTTCTCTGGCTGTTCTGGAATATGTGGCTATCTTTATTTAAATATTGTTCCACACAAGGTTGCACATGCAAGGTAGACAGACAGGACTCCAGACTGTACTCTCGTTTGAAAATCCAGGTGCCAGTATATTCAGTGGAACGTCCTTGCACTCACCTCTGCCATTCGGGTTAGTGACATGTGGTGTGTATGTGCTACTTCCTAAACTCACTTTGCAGTCTGAGAGAAAAGAGCTTGTCCAAGGTACATAGCAATGTATTTGGCTCAGTCATACCCTTGCTAAGAACAAAGGGCCAAATCTAGACACTGAAAGCCATTGCATGTACAGCCACCACTAAAAGTGAAACCATTTCATGGTACATATCTGTGAGTATGACACATGAGGACTGGCATTAGTCCCACCCTGTTCTAATAATATGTTAAATGTTAATGTTTGACATTGTGCTTAAGCTATAAGGCTGCCTAGTGCAGAGGGTGACCTTCATTTGGATGTACAAACACTGATGAGCTGTATTCTGAGACTGCATGTGTGAAGAATTGTCTGTTGGGCCTAAATAAAATATTATGAAGAACTAGTAGGTAGTATTTAATGTGAAAATTAGTTTGACAAAGCAGATGAAAATTCTAGTAATCAGAATGAAGCATGACATTTTAATAACTCTTTAAAAAGGAGGTTTAATGCTGATAAAATGTTCTTACTTTGTATTTATTTAAGCCAAAATCTTTCAGCTGATTTTTTTAATCAAAAAGGACTATGGTAAATCTTTAAGAATTAGAAATGTTTGTGTATAGAGTAATATGTATAATTCTATTCTTGATAAGTGATGAAAGATATGGAAAACTGGACAATATATAAATATCCTTAAAAGTAACAGAAAATTTGAAGTTCAGGAGAGGTGGAAAATCTAAGAGTTTTTCTCTTCAGAGTGAAAAACTGAAGATTCACAGGACAATCAATTTATAATTTTTATTTACATTGTAGGTAAATAATGGAAGTCTTCTATGAAAGCGAATGGTAAACTTAAAACAGTGTGCTGTATGGAACAAGAAGTTTATTCTTTGTTATTTCATATGGGAATGCTTTTTAATAAAATAAAATTTTTAAAAAGACCCAAACAAAGGGAAAGCAATTCTAAAAGGAACACAGTCTACAGTTCTGTATATTACAGTTTTAGAACAGCATTGTCCAACAAGAAACAATTAAATGGAATCTGGAACAGCAGCTAAATTAATTTCAAACAATGACAGACTTCCCTGACTAAGTTAAAAGACAGAGCTGTACAGAGAACTTGATTACAGATAATTGCATGTTGGAATTCTGAAGGAGTTTTCAGGTAAAGATTAATGAGTACTAACAGATAACTGGAAATAAACATCCTTGGGCATGTTATCCTTTTTGGATGAAGACCAGTTGATGTAAGAAAAGCTCAGGTAGTTATATGAAGAAGTATTCATGCACATCAGAAAACAGAAACAATCTAAAACAGAGAGAATATATGATGAAAGAACAGATAAATAATCAAAATATAAAAAGGGAAAAGTGTTAGGAGAGAAAATGCAATTTCATTAACTATGTAAGTAGAATAACTTCAAAAAAGTTTTTATCAACATGCTATATCTAAAAGGAATATTAAGAAAGTTACAGTCACCAATGGAATCAGATGAAATTCATTTTAGTTTTACCATAAAGAACAAAGTATGATAATTAGTGAAGTACAGTGTTAATGAAGACCACTGAGATATTAGAGGAAGAGAAAGAGTGACAGCTATCATACTGCAAGTAGACAAAAGGATACTTGGTTAATTAAAATATCTAAATCATGTCGGTTAGGTGATGTTTGATGAAGAGTCTTAAGAAGCTGAAGAGAAAATATCAGATCCTTTAGCAACCATTTTTGAGAACATCCAGAAAATGAATAAGTTATTAGGGGACAACTAAAACACAAATGTAGTACCAGTATGTATTTAAGACCACAGGATACTTCCTTAGTATAGATTTCCATTCTCCTAGGCTGTTTGTCTTCAACCATTCACCATACAACCATTACCTTTATCAAGAAGGAAATGGATGGTGGTGTTATTGGCAACAGATACTGTCATCAGTATTGACTGTGGTGGGGACAAAATGGGAAAACATACAAAATGGGATGTAACGGTAAGAGAATCAAACTCAATGAAGTAACTCTGCAGCTGGAAGATGAACAAACGATTGAAAGGAAACAAATGTAGTGTACAACACACTGTGCACCTCAACATTTAGATGAGAAGCTTTTCTTCTGTCAAAAGTAAGTAAAATTTTGACAAGGAAGACAAGCTTAATTTTGCTAGTAAAACTACAGCTACCTTTTAAAAACTGGTTTAGAATGCTGTACAGGATCTGCCATGCAAGCAGCCATTCCTGGTACAGAGGTGGCCTGACTGCTAGTACATTTCCTGCACATGTAAACTTCCAGTTCTTCAGCTTAGAAATCTTTTGTTTTCCAACACATAGGTGATTTTATTTTTCCTTCTTCCACACACCATGCCCATATATTGTTTATGGTACCCACATTTCAGCATCTTAACCTTGCTCCGAAATAGAGAACTGGAGAGTTGCAGTACCTGAGTGACCTAAGTTCACTCCTCACATTCATATTTACTCATTTTTTTCCCCTCAAAATTCCTTGCTCATTAAGTGTGATGAGATTTGAGTATTCACAAGCACGCATTTCAAAGTATTAGCCATTAAATATAAAACTTGTTTTATTTTTTCTCATGTTGCATTGCTCAATGATTTTACGACCTTAGGCCAACAGTCATTTTAAACAATAATGAGACCCCTAAACTTCCTTCTAGGCACATTCAGCACTGACATACACTTGTCTAGTATTGTTCATCTGGAACATTAGAAAAAAGACCTATACATCCAAGCATGCTTTTCATTTGCATTTGCATTTTAGAAACTAGTTTATAAAGAGTTAGAAAAGGTAAAATTATAATGCTTCATATTATTACTTTAGGCAATTGAGAATTACTGTATTCAGTTAGAAACACTTCTGTCACAATTTTTGAGAAGCTGAGAACTGTGCATAAGAAGGCACCTCGAAAATCTTTGCTTGTGTTTCACATAGACCTAAGCACAAATTCAGTTATAAGAAAGTCTGATGTTCTCACTTTAAGTGGGAAAAAAGATGCATTGTTCAACTGATGAAAGTAAGGTAAAGGTCCAGCATAGACAAAGCAAACCCCTGTGCCTAAACTAGGATTTTACTCTATGTATGCACAATTGAGAAAATTAACAGAAAGCTTTTATTCATTGTAAGCACAAGGCAATGTCACACCATTAAATTGACACCTGGTCTCTGGTCTTGTTCTTAGCCCACTCCAGATTGAAATATATTTTCAGGAAAATAGGTAATACAAATGCTACTTTAATCCCCAAATAATTTATTTCTGTGGGCTTTAAAACACTACATTAAACACTTCAAACTTTTTTGTTAACTATGTAATGCGTTATATTCTGTATCTTTTGCTGTCCCTCATTTAACTCCACCTATTGTGCATATGGGATAAAATCTTCATGCGCCGATACACTGTATTTGTTTTAGACTGGCTAGTACTGATGAAACTGAGGATATATACATTTGTAAATACAAACCTTGTATTAACTTGAATCTCTTCATTCAGATTGTATTACTCTTGTCTTATGCAGTACTTTATTGAATTATTGGAAGTTGAATGCTTTGATAATATTATTGATGGGAATAACAATGGGTTGAATTTGCAAGATGTGCCATACTTGTTCTAGATTTGTATTGAAAGTCTTTGATTAGGTAATAATAATTTGAAAACTTTTTAATCTAAAGTCTAGATCTAGATAGAAGTTTTGAAATACAAAAGCCAAAGAATTTTCCCAGGTGGCAGAGGTGGAGGGATAAGGTTGCTGTGGATACAAGGGCTGGATGAACACCTATCAAACGACCTTCCAATATAAATCCCAAAGAGTATTTTCTCTGACTGCCTAGTTAGCAGAGTGGCCCCTCTGTGCACAGTCTCCCTGTGCAATTAGGAAGAGGGGGGGGAGGAAATCTGCATGTCATTCACTATTATTCATCTTACAGCTTACACTAAAATAATAGGTTATTTATTGCAGCTGGTTACATCTCTTAAAATCTCTGAAATGATTGATAGTTTCTATTCTTCAGTAGCCACACTGTTTAGCAGCTTTGTCACTTCAGGTTTGCTGTTTCCCAACATCTTCCCTTTTAATCACATTGAAAGGCCACTTCTTGAATTAAGTTAAGGTGGCGTTTATAATGAAATAGCAGTTCTTAGCTGCTATGCTGCATTGGGATAAAAGATTGCACAATACTGAGTTGGTTTTTAGCCTTGATCCATTTTTAAATATAGTATGAATATTATACCCCTGTTAGCCCCCTCTGAACTCCCTAGGCATCTCCCTTGTTGCCAGAAAGGAATTACAAATTGACAGTCCAAGTTACTTTATTTCATTTTCCATCTCTCTTGGAGTTTGGAAATGTTTTTTCTTCTATCCATGAACTTTTTATTTCCTGATGTTCTGATTTTTTAAATACTTCTTTTGTTGCCTGTAGAAATAGTAGATCTTCACTTTCTGCTCAGAAAAATAACTTTATGCAACTAAAGTGGAATATTATATCAAAGAACCCATATACAGACAAATCTTTGACTCCCATTAATATCAGGGGTTTTGTCAGCAAATTCTGCTGTCCTTGCTTGTATGGTTGATTTCTCTCTATCTCTTAACTCTGTTTCAAATACATGTTTGTTTGTTTAAAATGCATTCTGATTTCCCTTATTTTTAAAAAAAAAAAAAAAGGAAACTCAAGGGGAAAGAGAATAAAGAAAACACTTGCTAGCAGATGCAGAGGCAGCCTGGTCCATGGAGAATGCATAGAACAATAAATCTAAGGGTCTTCTCTGAGGTCAGCTTTTGATTTGGATTATGAGTTTGGGGAAAATGCTTCTTTATTCCCTTAATAATCTGGCTAGGAAATTACATAATGTTGCTGGCCCACATATATGAAATCAAGAGAGGATCCTGGGGTAGAAATATGTGTATATTTTGAGCTATCTTGTGGACAGTTATCTTCCTGTGTCTAACCTTTGGTAGTCCAGACTTCTAAGCACCTGTAGTTGGAAAGTGCAGTTTCTCAGGAGGAAGTCAGAGGTAGCCAGATTCCCTGAGGAATCTCATTGTGTAGCTTCAGTTAAATTCTCAGTTAATTCTATGGCAAGGATTGGGCTCAAGCTCAAAATAGTGCAGAATAACAGAATAAGTGTTTAATAATTATTAGTGTTTTATGACCCAAACAAAATGGGTCAGAAACATTTTTCTGACTATGAGTTACTGAAATGTAATTTATAATTATTTTAATCTTTAAGTCATGTATTTTATTATTTTTATAAACCAAACTCATGGCAGAAACTGTTTCTTAGCATTCCTTTTACCTCCCCTGGAGCTACCTGGTTTCCACTCTTCCTTTATTTCTGAGATTTTCTGTGTCTGACTCTCTCCCCTCAAATGCATTTGGTTTCTGAGGTCTCTCTCTGCCTCACCATTCCTGTAGGCTGAACTCTTCTTGTGCTCCCCATGTCCTTCTTTTCTCCATTTCCTCTTTCCTCAGTAGAAGTTATCATATGTCTCTTTTTTTTGACTACAAATCTAAGGAAGGAGGGAGAGAGGAGGAGAGAGGGAGGAACAGAGGGTGAGAAGAGTGAAAGGAGAGGAAAAAATGGGGTGGAATAAAAGAAAACAAAGACAAGGACAGAGGATATCTGCTCTTACTGTCTTAAAACATTTTAACTTGCAGACAGAGATTTGATTGAATGATTTTTTTTTTCACAGAGATGTTCTTGTCACTCACAGCTCAAACCCAACAGGGATGGTGCTGAGAATTGGTTTGCTTTGCTGGACTTAAGACAACTCCATTCAGAAAATTGGCCTTGCTTTCCAGCATGCTTTGTAGTACTGTATTATTCAGATTTTTCCATTTTCCAAGGTGTCGCATGCTTCTGATTTACCTGGACAGGTACATAACCTGTACGGGTTATGTATGGTATTCACTTAAGGGTTGGACTTCATGATCCTTGTGGGTCCCTTCCAACTGAGAATATTCTGTGTCTCTGTGAAATTGTGACAAACTTACCTGATAAAACTGTTGCACTGAAAATCCTTTGCTACACATGTGGAAGAGTAGGAGCAGACTATGATTTGCTGGTGTGTGTTCACAGCTAAAACCAAATATGATACGACTACAGTTGTCCTTTCATTACATATGTAGATAGGTGCTAAGTACTTATTGAAATGGAAGAAAGCAATCCCTGCATTTAGGCATTGAGAACTAATGGATTTTTTTTTCACTTGCAGCCCTAATTAATCCTACTTTAATTCTTTATCTATATAATGGGTATTAAAATGCCACCTTGCTTTGAAGGAGTCTTATAAAATACATTAATTTCTGGTTTGGAGCTGTCTAATATTATTTAAATGAATGTCTAAAAAAAGTCTGAAGAAAGTGAGTCATTTTTACTGGTGAGGTCTTCAATGGGAAACTATATATAAGACAGGGACCCACACGGAGAATGATAAAGGCTAAAAAAAGAAGTATCAGCTGCCTTATCCTCTATGTACCATCCATCCTCCTGTACTGAATTCTTGGATTATTCAGAAATATAATTATACTGTGTGTATGATGCCATGTAGAATATGTAACCTGGGGTGAAGGGTGGTTGGCCAGTGTTGAAGAATCTGCATCTGGTGTTTTGTAGCTCTGTGACTTTGCAACATTCCTGTAACATGTAGTGGAGATCAGCAGCTCCTCTTCTCTTTTATTAATTGCAGTAGCTTTTCCTTTCAAGAAGGTGCAGTGAAATCTGGAAATTATATCAAATGAAGTTACAGTCTCCCACAATCTTCTCTCACTAGATTAGGAGCAGTTTTATTATCCATTTGTTAATAGCACTGGTCTGTTTGGACCAAATAATAGAGGCAGAAGGGACAAGCAAAACTCACAAGTGTTCACCAGGACTATTAGGAGCAATTCTTCATCACAAATAAAAGTTAAATTAGAAAAAGCTAGCTCAGGAAGAAAAGCATTAGTAAAAGATTGCCCTGAATTAGGACAGGGAGAGGCCCCAAAGAATCCCTAAATGTTAGTTGTTGAATGCAGTATCCTTGTATAGAAAGGGATTGATGGAAATGCTCATCACAGTAGCATCAGGAAGAAGGGTGCCAGACAAGGTGAACTGACTTGCATAAAGGTCTCCTTGTGAGTGAGGAAGATGACTCGCTAGAGTGTCAGATGGCTGGACTCTGACAAAAGATATCCCAACACTCATACTTTGAAAATCAGCTGTGTAGCAATGTTGCAGAATCGTTCCATAGTGTGCTGGCAGTGAGTCGGTCTGTGTACAGTTAATAGTAGACTAAGAGTATATCGAGCTGTATTCTCTTTAGTTTTGAAAATGTTATTTCAGATTTTTAAGAAAATTCAGTACATCTATGGGAAGAATAATTAGACAAAAATCAGAACTCGTTTACCTTTATGTAGAAGACTCATCAAAGCAAGTACAATTTGCTAGGCGGGAGGGAGAGTTCAAAGGGCTATATCAAGATGTGAGGACTGTGTATATGAGACCAATATGTGATTTTAAGTTTCACAACCAGTAGTGGCTTTGGCTAAACACAAGTTAGTTCAGTTTTTCTAAACAAGCTTCTTCAAATGGATGGAATTTTTTTTCTTATATTCACTGGTAATAAAAGATTATCCCTGCCACTATATGTGCAAGTAATTTCTGAACTGGTGTAAAAGTGGCATCTTGTGTGAGTATTTGTAACTTCTAACTACTCAGGAATAGGTAGAAAACAGAACTATGGTAGGCTAATTACTGCTTTTGTGTTGTATCTGAGGTAAGCAATACAAGAACATTTGCAAAAGAGTGAAAAGGTATAAATAAATCAGAGAATGTGAAGAGAAAGAAAGGTCACAGTATTAGAACTATCTCTGAATACAATATGTGGATAGGGAATAAGTTGTACAGGAAAAAGAAACAGATATGAAGGGAAAAAAGCAGACTGTCTGGCTTACACAACCAGAAAGCTGATTTTGCATTTGTTTATTTATTGAATGTGCTTGTTTATATTTTAGATTTCAGAATTATAAATGTTATTGTTCAGTGGCAACATACTTAAAATTTGTGGGTTACCTATTTTGAAGTCTGTAGTAATTAATATTTTATATGAGATCCTGTCAGTATCTACAAGGGAGTTTTTAATAGGTTCTGGGGACAGCTGCTGCATTATCCATGGCATAGCTAGATCATGCTACATGAATTGCTACTGTTTAATATTAAAAATATGTTATCATGAGTCAAAAAATAAATACTAAGAAATGATCACTGAATCACTCCATAGTGCACTTCATACGTACCAGCAGCTTCCCTGTTGGTTTCCAAAATGGAAACTTTAATTTTTAAAGTTATCAGCTTGAAAGGGATTTTTAGCAACATGAAAATTGTCCCTGCCTATGACAGGATGATGAACTGGATGATCTTTGAAGATCCCTTCTAACCCAAACCATTCTGTGATTGTGATTCTACAGAATCATTGAATTGTTTAAGTTGGAAAAGATTCCTGAGATCATCAGGTCCAATCATTACCCTAGCACTGCCAAGTCCACTGCTAAATGATGTTCCTAAGTGCCACTCCATGGGTCTTCTAAATACCTCCAGGGATCATGACTCAACAACTTCCTTGGACAGTCTGTTCCAATGCTTAACCACCCTTTCAGTGAAGGAGTTTTTCCTCATACACATTCTGAACCTACCCTGGTACAACTTGAGCCCATTTCCTCTTGTCCTATCCCTTGTAACTTAGAAGAGATTGGCTCCCACCTGAATACCTCCTTTCAGGTGGTTGTCCAGAGTGATAAGGTCTCCCTTGAGCCTCCTCTTCTCCAGACTAAACCCCCCCAGCTCCCTCAGCTACTTCTCATAAGACTTGTGGTCCAGATTCTTCACCAGCTCCATTGCCCTTCTCTGGAATCACTACAGCACTTTAATGTCTTTCTTGTAGTGAAGGGCCTGAGACTGAGCACAGGATTCAAGATGTGGTCTCACCAGTGCCAAGTACAGGGGGATGATTCTAAATATCCTTTCTTCCATGACCTCTACAAGTTTGGGCCTGTCATCATAACTCAGTTTTGAAGGGAGTGCTTTTATCTTGTGGGATATATCTTCCCAAAGTTGATTTGTAAGAAAGCTAGTTCAGGGCTTCTGCCATCTCTGCAACGCATTAAAAAAAATACTATGCAGTGCAGGCATGACTTGCTGCAATCCAGAAAAGGGATGGTAAATCAGTTTCCTTTGAATGTTAAAGAGCAGCTGAGTCTTACATATTCATTCAGATCTATGGTAAATTGTATGTAGCAAAATCAAGTCTTCAGCCTGCTATATATCCATCATTTGGTCTCTAGTGTGGATAAATGCCTGTATGCTTCACTTTAAATTAGCCCAAAGCTAAGAGTGGAAAAGAAGTATGTAGTAAACTATATATTTTGCTTTTCTGGGCAATTTTGGCCACTAGAAGGAACACTGAACCAACAAGTTAGGGAGACCTTTGATCTCAGCTAGAATAGTCAAACTGATAATTCTTGAGAACTGCAGCCTGAGTTCAGATTCCCTACAATGTTTCTGAGGAGCAGTGTCTGCTTGGTGCTCAGCATAGGCTTCACTATGCAGAGCAGTCATTCTTGAAATCACTGCATGGGGAGTGAAACACGTCCTGAGGTGATGCAGTAGCCCATGTGTGATGCACGGGATGACCACTGGAGTTATAATCACTCCTCCTTTATGAGAATATTGAAATGCATCTCTCAAATTGTTCCTGGAGAATAATAGCACTGTGTAGTGACATAAAGCGCATGGGTTGGCATCACAGCGATCTGCTGGTTGCCGTGGTGACGGGAGTGGGCCTGCAAAGCCAGCCTCCTGGCTGCTGAGTTGGAAGGGATAAGAAAAACACAGCCCACTTCCCATGTGAAATGAATTACAAGAACAAGCAAAGGAAGAAAAGAAAAATGTCAACCCTTAATCAAATGTTCTCTTATTTTTAGAAATGGCTTGAAGGAAATGTAGACCATCTCTGCTTACCTCTTGGGCTTCAGGGATTTGGCCAGTAATATCTCTGTAAATATTGTGGAAATAAATCACAGTGGTTTGTATAAGAAAAATCCCATGTAAAAGATATCTGATCTGTGTGCAGTGGGAGATGACAGTACCTTACTCAATCCTGCCATTCCTTGTGTGTCCCTTAGTAAACAAAATCTGTAAGAATATGTTCAAGTAGTTCTCAGCATAACAACTATATTTTGTAGGCAAACTAAATACACTAATTTTCACCTAAAGAAAATTAGCGTCTTCCAGTTTTTTATTAACTTACAATTTTTCTTACCTTTTACCCTTTCTGCACCACTACATGTCAAAAGTGGACTGTGAAATACATTTAAATGTAACAAATCAATGACGTATAAAACACCATTCATTTTCCAGTATTTCTCATTTTTGGGAGCTGCCTGATGTTTTATTATATTTAATAATATTAAACAAAGCATCATGTCCAGTCAGCCTAACAATCTGTGGATACTAATATCTGAAAATGGTTTGGGCACCTGAAGGTTAGGCAGTGCCTTCATTTTTGCAGAGCACAGACTGCCAAGTGAGGCCTCCAGGACCATAATAAAAATACACTGAGCTGCAGCAATTGGTGAGCATCATGATGCTTGATTGTACAGTTCCTGTCTCTGGGAGCAGGGTATCTACTATTGAATTAGGCAAACAAGACCCTGCCTAACTTAATAGGAAGAGAAAGGCTGATGAAAAGAGGTTTGCAATGGCAAGCAGAGGAAGCCAGTGAGATGCTCAAAAGCAGGAGGTATATCTGAAAGTTTTGCCTCCCTTTGCAGCCTTGTGTTTGACACCATTTGTAGGCTGGATTTCCTGTGCTCTTCCCTTTGGATAAGGACATCTGGCTCACTGTTTTCTTTCAAATTACAACAGAATTATGAGTATGTAGCTCAGAAATTAGGATGCTTGGTTGAAAGAAATAGAAAGTCCTGAATTTTTAGCATTTTCTCTCCTTTTTATATTTGGCAGTCACTGGATGTAAACTAGACGTATTTCTAGCAACAGCACAAGAAGACTGATTTAACACAGCTAGCTGTCACTGGTCGAAAAGACAATATTCCCTTCAGTCTTACTGACTAACCTTCACAGCCATTTAGTTTCAGCAGGACCGATGAATGATTCTTCCTCAATCCCAGAGTGCCTTTTCCTAACAGTTGTTGCATAGCTTGCTCTCTTTTTAGGAAATTTAAGTATGAGAAAGACAGGTAATTCTGATCTCCTACCTTCTGCATGAATCCTCTAATAGGTTGTCTGTGCTATGAGAAAGAAAGATAAAACCATTCTTCCTCCTTTCAACACATTTTAAGAAAGAGCAGCAGCCAGTTCATGCTGTGTTCCTCTGTTTCTGCCTTGGGCATGCTCTGAGACTTTCTACCAGATCAAGCTCTGATGGCACCTAAGAGGAGGACCTACTTTCTAGACTCCCTCAAAGGACTGACATGGTTTCCTAACTGCTCTGTCTGCTCTGAACAGAATGCTTGAACACCAGGCAGCCCAAAGGTAAAGCCATAAGTGTGGATAGGGTTCAGTTGCAGGCAGGAGGTGAACAAGTGCTTGAAGATGTTAGTCCTAGCATTAGAGCATAAGAGTGTGAGGCCTTAAGTATTTTCTTGAGCATGATTTCCTTGCTGCTATTTTACAGGCCCTTTCTGGGAATAACCTGTTTTTAAGACATGAATCCTGCCCTGAAGTTGAGAGTCAGAGTCTTTGACTCTGTGTTTTATGCTCTCTGGGGTGATTTGTGTGGCTCACATTTTAAAAAACATGACTAGGTTTAATAAAATTATAGGGAAAGAAATACTTCTCTAAGTCATTCCAGGAGATGAACTGAGTTTTTCCATTTCATAGAATCACAGAATTATAGAATAGTTTGGGTTGGAAGGGACCTCCCCTGTCATGGGCAGGGACACCTTCCACTAGACCAGGTTGCCTAAGACCCCATCCAGCCTGGCCTGAACAGTGTCAGCAATGAAGCACTGACATCTCCTCTGAGCAAGCTGTTCCAGTACCGCATCACTCTCACAGTAAAGAATTTCATCCTGATATCCAATCTAAACCTGCCCTCTACCAAGTAAAAGCCACTCCTCCTTGTCAAATCGCTGCTTGCCCTTGTAAAAAGTCCCACTCAATCTTTCTTGTAGACTCCTTTTAGGTACTAGAAGGCTGCCATGAAGTCTCCCCAGAGCCTTCTCTTCTCGAGTCTGAGCAACCTCAACTCTCTCAGCCTATATGGTTGGTTTTCTGGGCTGCAAGCGCATATTTCTGGCTCGTGTTGTGCTTCTTGTCACCCAATACCTCCAAGCCCTTCTCCTCAGGGCTGCCCTCAATCCATTCTCTGCCCAAACAGTACTTGTGCTTGGGATTGCCCTGTCCTACATACAGAGCCTTGCACTTGGCCTTGTAGAACTTCATGAGGTTCACATGCACCCACCTCTCAAGCCTGTCAAGGTCCCTCTGGATGGCATCCCTTTCCTCCATGCTGACTGCGTTGTTGACAAACTTACTGAGGGTACACTCAATCCCATTGTCTGTGTTGCTGACAAAGATGTTAAACAGTGCCAGTCATGGCACAAACCCTTGAGGAACACCAATCTTCACTAGTCTACACTTGGACATCAAGCCAGTGCCCTCAACTCCTTGAATGCAGCCATCTAGCCAATTCCTTATTCACCTAGCAGTCCCTCTGTCAAGTACTAGTATCCCCAGTTTAGAGAAAAGAATGTTATGTGGGACAGCATCATATGCCAAATTTGCACAATCCAGGCAGATGACATCAGTTGTTTTCCCTTATCCACCAGTGCTGTAACCACACTGCACAAGGCCACCAAATTTGTCAGGCATGATTTGCCCTTAGTGAAGCCATGTTGACTGTCACCAATCACCATCTTATTTTATTAGAAAGTTATTTTTGTTATTTTGTTGTCACCTTCTAATTTATTACAAACCCACCAGTCTTAGCTCCAAGGTTAAACAGAACTCCATGTTACAGGCAGAGTAGGTATTCAGCATTTTTGCTATGGCTGAAAATATCTTTGCCCCTTCCTGCACTCTGTAGCCTTATACGCGTACCAAAGAAAGGAATATCTTTCTGAGAATTTACAAGTCTGTTAATTAGCTCACAGTAATATTGATTTTTAAAGTGGGTCCTTTGAGAAATTTAGCATCTAAGCTAAATAGCATTTATAGCAAGTAATCTGAATAATGGTACAATATAGACTCTCTGGAATTTTCATTACTTAAATGAAGTGAAATTATCTTCACAATATACATTCAAGACATTAAGATGTAATTTAGGTAAGTATTAATAATTATTTTATTGCATTGTTATGACTAAATAGGTAGGAAGAGTTGGGTCAACAGCTTTAGTAATTAAGTGGGCCAAGTGCATCATCAGAAGTAATTTTTTCAATTGCTGCCTTATCTGTGCAGCTAATTTGCATGTGACAATTTGTTGGTTTTAATGAATCTGTACTACAAGGAAAAGGGAATTAAAATAGCAGAAATTCTTCCTACAAGGGTCCTTGTCCCAGCTATCAGTATTGTTTAATTATCACTATACTGTAATTAACTATTCCTGTTGCATGAAAGGTCTGTGACTGTATGATCATTTGAGTGTCAATATTTGAAAAGCTTTTGATGGCACTGGTTGCTTCAGGTTCATTTCTGAAACAGGTGAATGTGAACCAGAGAGAGATCTTTGAAATTTAACTCATATGGGACTCAGGTCTGTTGGGACTCCTTTTAAAACTGGCCCTATTTACATCACCTGCTATTTTTTATGCATAGATTGCAATTCATACTCTGAATTGCTCTAACCCCACTCTCATCTATGAGTGAAATGGCCTTTTTTATTTGACATTTCAGAATTAGTTCATTATTACTTCCGGAGGAAATGTTCTTCCAGTTTTCTCTTTGGTTTTGTGAGTTTTTTAATTGCTAAGGAAGTCATAAATATGAAGACTGACAATAGACCAAGGTGAGGATTGAGAATGAGTATCAGTAGTTTTAAAGAAAACTAATTTTGGATGAATGCTATAGAATTATTATTTTGCAATCTGCATGGTCCTTTTTTCCTAATGTATTTTATAATCAATCTTTTCCCCAAGACAGAATTCTCTCCTTCTGCAAGGGATTTTTCTAACATGATCTTGTTGATGTCTTACGATACTGTCTGGAAAGTTCTTTCTTCAATTTTAGGCAACATTGTCAGGTTTGTAGATGAAATAATTCTGCAGCATCTTCAGGAATCAGATAAATGTTTCTGACCTGAAAGTACAAGTTGGGCATTTAACTCAATAATCATTCTTACAGATCTTGTTTTAATGTTAACAGTGGCAATTCTAGTGAGAGGCAACCTTTTCACTTATACTGAAGCTTGCTGAATTCTGGTCATTTGCCAGTTCTTGTTTAGAAATGAAATATATGATGCACTGCCTGAAATTTTTGCACTAATAAGAAGCAGTGCTTGTTACTGAAAGCTACATTTCTGTGGTCATTTCTTGCAAATCTCTAAGAAAGGAACTCTTTTATCTTGTGAAAAAGCTGTGCTCTGTTGAAAAGTTATAAACCTTTAGGCATATGATTTAGATTATGAAAAAGAAAAGTCCTAGTTACTCAGTATGTCCTTACCACATTGTGAGATGTCTCCAATTTTTTCCCAGCAGGAGGACAGTTTAAATGTCAACTATTTCAAGGGTATACAGTTTGGAAGGATATCAGACTTAGGTGAGTGAGAAACAGCAATTCAGACTGAGAAGGCTGGTTTAAGTGAGCTACTGAGGATGTGAGTCAATTCCCTTGTCCTTATGGGGGACTTCAATTTGCCAGATATTAATTGGGAGCATCACACAGCTGGTACAACCCAGGCCAGAAGATGCATAAAAAACCCGCTCTGAAAGATGCTCTCCTTGATCTGCTGCTTGTCAGTAGAGTGGATCTCATGAGAGAAGTAGAGATTGGCAGCTGTCTTGACCACAGTGACTATGAAACAATTCAGTTTAAAATCTCTGTTGACAGGAGGAAAAGTGTCAGCAAAACCTCAACTCTGGACATGAGGAGAGCAGAATTCAGGCTGCTCAGGGCATGAGTAAGTAAAGTCCTCTGGGAAAATGTTTTGCAGGTGCTGGGGTCCATCAGCACTGGTCACTTCTCAAACATCACCTCCTTAAGGGCAGAGGAGCAAGAAATTCCCTAATGTCAGAAGTCAAGCAGGTGAGGCAGAAGGCTGGCTTGGCTAAGCCGGGATCTTTCCTTGGAAATAAGGAGAAAGAGGAATGTGTATGATCAATGGAAGCAAGGTCAAGTGACATGGGAAGAATTCAGAGATGTTGGTTGCCACTATAGGGACAAAATTCATGTGGCCAAAACTCAGCTGGAGTTGAAGCTTTCCAGAAAGGTGGGGAACAATATAAAGAGTTTTTTCAAATATATTAATAGCAATAGGTAATATAGAAATATAATTGACCCTTTACAGGATGAGAACAGTCACCTCACAGAGACAGAGACAAAGCAAGAGGTATTTAATGCTTACTTTGCCTCTGTCTTCAACATGGATGATGGACCGAGGCGGTGTCAGTGCCCTGGAGGACTATAACTGTGAGAATGATCAACTCACAGTAGACCCTGAAACTCTGTGGGATCTACTACTCCAACTGGATCCATGGAAATCTATGGAGCTTGATGAGATACATCGAAGAATCCTCAAAGAGCTCGCTGATGTCACTGCACAACCACTCTCAACGATTTTTGAGTGGTCTTGGGAATTCAGAGCAGTCCCAGCTGACTGGAAGCTGGTGAATGTTGTCCCAACTTTTATGAAGGGCAAGAAGGAGGACCCTGGAAAATACAAGTCTGTCAGTCTCACTTCATGCCTGGTAAAGTTATGGAGGAGATTACTCTGGGAGGTATTGAAAAACACCTGAAAGACAACGCAGCCAGCACGGCTTCATGAGAGGAAAGTCCTGCTTATCAAACCAGATTTCCTTCTATGACAAGGCAACCCACCTAGCAGATCAAGGCAAGCCAGTTGGTGTCATCTTTTTGGATTTCCGTAAAACTTTCAATACTGTCTCTCACAGAATCCTTCTGGACAAAATGTCCAGCCCATACCTAGGTGAGCAATTGGCTCATGAGTTGAGAACAGAGGGTAATAGTGAATGGGGTAACATCAGACTGGTGACCTGTCACTGGTGGTGCTCCACAGGGCTCTATGTTGGGCTCTGTGCTCTTCAACATCTTCCTAAATGACTTGGACACAGGACTGCAAGGGACACTAAGCAAGTTTGCAGATGACACAAAACTGACAGGAGCTGTTGACTAATGGAGGCCCTGCAGAGAGACCTGAACAAATGAGAGGACTGGGCAATCACCAGCCTTATGAAGTTCAACAAGGGAAAGTGCTGGATTCTGCACTGGGGATGGGGCAACCCTGGATGAATGGACAGAGTCAGGAATGATGTTCTAGAAAGCAGTGCCAAGGAAAGGGACCTGGGGGTCCTGGCTGATGGCAAGTTGAATATGAGTCAGCAATGCCCTGGCAGCCAGGAGGGTCAACCATGTCCTGGGGGGCATCATGCACAGCACTGCCAGCCAGCCGAGGGAGGGGATTGTCCCACTCTACTCTGCTCTGCACTGCACTGGGGCAGACTCACCTTGAATAATGTATGCAGTTTTGGTTGCCACAATATAAGAAAGACATTGAGCTATTAGAGAGTGTCCAAAGAAAGGCAACAAAGATGGTGAAGGGCCTTGAAGAGAAGTCATATGAGAAGCAGCTGAAGTCACTTCATCTGTTCAGCTTGGAGAAGAGGAGACTGAGGGGGGACCTCACTGCAGTCTGCAACTTCCTGGTGAGGGGAAGAGCAGGGGCAGGCACTGATCTCTTCTCTGTGGTGTCCAGTGACAGAACACAAGAGAATGGCCTGAAGCTGTGCCAGGGGAGGTTTAGGTTGGGTATTAGAAAAAGTTTCTTCATCCAGTGAGTGGATGGGCACTCAAACAGGCTGCCCAGGGAACTGGTCACAGCACCAAGCCTGACAGAGTTCAAGTGTTTGGACAATGCTCTCAGACACATGATGTGATGCCTGGGGATGGTCCTGTGCAGGGACAGGAGTTGGACTTGATGATCCTTGTGTATCCTTTCCAAGTCAGCATATTCTGTAATTCAGTGATATGTTTCATAACAGTCCATGTTCCCATCGTTGCAAGATACCTGCTCCTTCCCTTCCCAGTTATGCAGTTGGAGTTGTAGGAGTAAGAAAAAATATATCTCTGATGCTGTTAATCTCAGTTTTTTCTCTGACTTCAGTCTCCAGGCTAGTATAATGGAAGAACATTTCCATCTGCTCCTGCCCTGCTTCCACCTCTCTTACCTAAGTGACAGCAATGATGATACTCTTGGATACTCCAGCTAGGTGTATGAGCCACCATATTCTGTTATTTCCTTTTTGTGCCAGGCTGTGTTTCCTGCAGTCCTGTAAGCCAAAATATGAGGTCTGTTGTCCCAACATCATTGAAATCCCCAACTGTGCTCCTGCAGGGCCAGGTCTCAGGGTGACATTCAGTGTAGTACACATTGGTAGAGATATTGGCAAGGCCCTTCAAACACTGACCAGACCTTGTCTGTCACACACATACACAAGTCTCCTACCACTGTTATATGTTATATGCCACGTGTACCAGCTCTTCAGAGTCCCTACTGATCTCATTATGTTGATGTTGCAGCAGATTACTACAAAGGTGGCTGGGAGGAGCAAAGGAGTATGTAAAGTGCTCCCTACACATTGGGAGTGATGAAAGCACCAGCACTGCCCCATCAACAGTCTACTCAAAAGTCATCCTTCCTGTATCCACACCAATCCTGCTTTTTGTCAAATCAGTTTCCAGTACATCAGAAGCACAAAATGTTACCAAGAGTTTTTGCCACCTCCAGTAGCACTTGGTCTGTCCACCTGACCTTGGTCTCCATGGTGGCTGCACCACAAATGAATTCAACTCACTCTGTTGAGCAGTAGCCCTTACACAGCTTTAGGGACCAGATTTACTACTTTTCCTCCTCTAGCTCACACAGGTGAACACTGAAACAGCTGTTTTAGTAGGCATTGCCAACCGATAGCTAGGAGTCCCCCAAATCTTCTGTTTCTTATGTAATGGTCTTTTAGGAAGAAAGAAAACTTTAAATGTAAAACCAATTTGTTCTTTCTCTTTTTTTTCCCCGTAAGTTTTTAGTCCATGTACATAAAATGGTGCATATGCATTTACCTCTCCAGTGAGGTATTTTCTTCCCAGAACTTTGCACTGAAAATCTGTGAGACCTCTTCAGCCTTTATCAGGTATTCAATCTATCAGGCAAGGTGAAAAACAATAGTTAAGACCAAAAATCATGCAGATGGTTTGTTCCCCACAGCTCATCTCTTCCAACTTCAGTGACTGAGTTTTCACCTAAGTCTAGAGATACATCTGCCAGCTATTTTAAAGCTCCTGTACCATTTTACTTAGATGACAGAACCAGACATGAGAATTTTTCATGATAGGTCTGTAGCACAGAAAATATGCAAAGGAAGATTTAAAAACATAGGTACAAAAGGAGAAACAGTCATTCTTGCCACATATGTTCTTCTAATCACCATATTTTATTTTCTTCAAGGCAAAATCTTCAAAGTTCTTTTGTTCCTGCAGAAGGTAGGATGCATATGTGCTCCTGCTTTTTTTCTTTTCTTTTTATAAAAGAATCTTGAAAGTTGGTCTCTTTTGACAGTAAATAAAGTTGTCTACTAGTTTATGAAGCTTGTGTTTTGATTACATTTTAGAGGTTCTTTGAGCTGTTTAATGTATTAAAATTACACTATTTTTAATAGAGTATTTTTTTCTGTAAATCCATCATATTCCACATTAAGTTGTTTTCTAAAGATTCCATATGCATATATCTGTACTTAAATACATTTGGAATCTGGTATAAAGGACTAATCTAGGATTTTTGGCAAAGACTTCATTAAGGTGGAGAACGCCAGAGGTGATTTTGTGTTAAACAAGCCAAATAAATGCCAGTGAAATCTTTATCTCATAAAGAACCATTATGTATTTTGTTCTGAACTTATTTATAGGAACTATCTCAGAATTTGGCAGAATTTCTAGGTTTTTAAATTATGTTGTTTTTCATATGTCTCTAGTCTCCCACATACAGAGCCGTTTTTCCTTCGTTCTTGAGCCCAACTGTTCTGTGAAACTACTGCCTTCTTACTCAGGAGATCGGCTTCCTGTGTGCGCTTACAGGGAAAAAGATGATCTTGAGAGTTGTGCAGAACCACAAATCTGGGGGGTGGACTGTTTGAGATACACTCTTTCCCAACTGGAACTTCAGAAGCAAGATCTTTCCAACTCATAAGACTCTTATGTGTTAATAAGAGGAATTTCAAAAGTGTAAGCTGAAGTGAACGAGATCTGAATCTGTCCTAGAACAAGCACTTGTGATATATTCTTAGGGCTTTATTTCTGAGAAGTTTTCCTTACAACTATGTTTTCCTATAGACTTAAGAAACTACAATATCACAGTATCTCTTACATTTTCATTACAGAAAAGCACAGTAAGCCCAGTAGAGATTGCTGTCCCATATTTCCTGTTATAAGAACCTATTTTGTATGTAAACATATCAAAGTTAAATTTCTGGACTAAAATTCTCTATGTGTCTTCTAGGATAATTTCTTTTTGGTGAAAGTTGCAGCTAGTGCAGCTCAGCTGTTTTTAAGGATCCATTGATGTGAAAAGACAGTCTTGCATTCATATTCATTTTAATTACATTTAGGAACATAAGGTAAAAAGATAATTAGGGACTAGGATTAAGGGGAGAATGGGAGCAGATACCAGGGAGACAGGACTATTGGGGAAAAACTGTTTCTTTCTCTTTACAGGTATTTTTGCAAACCAAACATCAGCTTTCTAATACTACACGTTTATTTGATGTTAAGCAATAGTGGCATATACTGAGTATCTAAATTTTCATGGTTTGCTCTTGTGGAAAGATGAAAAGTTTGTTTAACTCCATGGCAGGAGACAATAAAATCAGTTTTACAGGAGGGATGAGTGTGTGCTGCTGTTGACACTTAATGTTGACACAGCAAAAGCTCCAAAACCTGAGCACGTTGAAAGACCAGGTCATCATTGCCATATTAGAGTAGGATCAAGGAGGCAACATGAATTCCATGTTTTCCTGAGTTTGAAGTATTTGATTTTGTGATCTTGACATATCTTTAAAAAACACATTAAATTATTTATAAGGAAAAGACAATAGCAATGAATTAATAAAATAATGCTTTCTTTGCTATGCAGCAACTATGTGTAAATAGACAGGATTTTTCCTGTGCCTCCTAGTTTAATTGAGTTTTAAACATTTCAGTATTTAAAGCTGCATGCCAAGATTACTGACACCAGTAAACAGTGATGAGTATACCATGATTGTGTGTAAACATCATGCAAAAATGAAAGGTGAAATCTGAAAAACAGTGAAATTAAGTGAAAGCAATAGCTGTAAGCAAACTAGCTGCATTTGTTAAAATGAATGAAAATGTATAGCCTTTGTTTTGGACTGGATTTTCAGTTGGCTCAGTTTCCTTAAATCCATTTATGCTAGCTATTTGCAGCAGCTGGAGAATCCAGCCCAAAATGGATGGATTTTTTCAGGAATTCTTCCTAAAAGTTTACACCTCCTTTAGGTTATTTAACAGAGAAAGGCAGAAAGGGGAAATTATATTTTGTATGTGTTTCCCAGGGAGATGAAGGGGATATTAACCCCACCTCATTAATATCACTGTTTGCACAGCCTGTGCTGTGTGCACTCTCACCGTGTGATCTGCAGGACCTGGTGTGATTGCACAGCTTCTCCCTTTAGAGCAGGTCTCTTCCTGCCCTGTTCTGAATGCTGCACACAGATTCTTTCAGGGTATGATTTGCAGACTCCTAGTCTTAAACCATACCACTTACTGTGAAATATAATTTTAAATATAATAGCTTTGCAAGGTTTCCATGATTCCCTTAAAAAGACATCCCCTAGATTTTGCAGGGTACTCTGTGGACCAGCACTTGAAAGTCTTCAAGAGTAGCCCTGTAAATTGATCAGTCTGAAAAGAGGGAAAATTTAGCAGCTGAGCAGGGTGGAGTGTTGCATATCCCAATGTGCTTTTTGAAAGAAAGCCGTGCTGTTTTGGGACAGGAGATTTGATATTCAGAAAGAATTTATATCCTTTTTTAAGCCCTGACTCAGCAAAGTATTTAAGCATGTTCTGTTATGCGCCTGTTAGCTTTCCATTTTGCTGCTTCTTCAGAGCTGCACTGAGTCAGAAGCAGAAAACCAAATGGAAGGGTAGAGATGAAGTTTTCATGGATTTGCTCATGTAAAGCCTATTTCATGATGAATTGAGTACAAATAATAAGAATTTTTGCTTCAAGTAAATTAGTGTCATAAGACTTCAACAGGGCTAAGAGATCAAGACAGGTTGTTTTTTTCAGGTTTTGTTTTCAGCTGTAAGAGTTAGAAGGTTTTTACATATACATAGATATATATGAAAGCTGAATTTTTGTCTGAAATGAAGAAGTCAGAAAAGGAACACAAGACTGCCAGCCTATCCAAACTATCCTGATTTGATCCCTAGCTGCAATTCCCCTTTTGGGTTACTGTTTTGCCTTCTATGATTCCAAAAAGTCACTGCCAGCTCATCAAGTACCTTAACCTTCAAATGCTGGACTTAGTATCTAGGTGGTGTTAGAGCTCTTGAATGTAGAAATTGTATTAACCTCTTTCTGTAGCTCTAGGTCCTCTTCTGCTAGCAATTCCTAAGAAGAGATGCTTGATCGGTTGAGGCTCATTCTATGAACTTTTGTGGGCAATTATTTTGTGTATTATTTGAACAGATGGTCTTTTTTCAGCTATTTGCATGTTAAGAATTATTTGACCTGCCCACAAGCAGGGAGATAAGAGCAGTGACAAGTAAGGTTAGAATTGCACTGGTACAGTTAAATTTAGGGGGATGGGAACTATATGGGTTTTGTTGATACCACTCCCTTTCTTCATCATTTTACTAAGAAGGAACTAAATAATTTTATCCTGCTCCATGCTGCTCACCTTATTCTGTGTTAAGTTTTTTTCAGTCTAGAAAAAAAATGAACATCATGTATAGCTGAATGAGGTAGGAGTTGAATTGAAAAACTGGAAGCTTCTGAACATTTCTGTAGTCATGTCCTTGGTTCTAGTCAAATGAAAGAAGGTTCACATCTGGTATTTGGCATAGTGAGAGCTACAATTTCTCCACTGGCAGTGCTGCCAGCAGTATAGTAATTGTCCATGGGTTCAAGCACCTTCCACCATATTTGGTCATTGTGAAAATGAATGCAATCATCAGTAATTTATTATTCTTGTCAGATGCTGTAAGTTAAGCAAAGTGTTCTCTCTTAAATGCAACAGAAGGGCTTGTTTCAGGCTATTGAAGGCATCTGTTATTTTTCCATTTTTATTCCACCTTTTTTTCTGATTTTTAGGGAAGCAACGTGATGGAGGACCAGGATCTACTGGAAATAGGAATCCTTAACTCTGGGCACAGACAGAGAATACTCCAAGCAATCCAACTTCTCCCAAAGGTACAGTTTTGGTTATTTTCCAAGCAAGGGAACTAACTGAACATTATTTAAAACACTTTTTTGAATGGAGATAAACATTACTCTCTACTGGTTTTGTAGACATGGTTTTTGTGTATGCAGACATGGCATAAAATAATGCCATTGCATTGGACTCCTTTTGCATAGATATAGCTGACAAAGCAAAGGAAAGTAAAATGTGTAATTTGAAGTGATACTGTTTCAAGTTTATTTTAATTATTTTGGGGTTTGAAGCCTGTTTATAGACTGTCATTACATATTTGTAAATAAAGCTGTCCATGAATCCCAGACTGTTTGTCTTTACATAGAAGTTGCCCTGGAAATATTTTGCCCCTTATGTAAGTATTCCTAAAAGCACTGGATGCAAAAGTGTTTTTGTAACACCTGCCTTTCACGTGAAATTCAGTTACTTCCTTTAGGTTTCATATTTGATTTGTTGCAATGTATATGAATTTTCTTTCTTAGCTGTGGACAGAATAACTTTCAATCACTTTTCCAATAATTTTTGTTGCGAGCAAATTTAAACCATAGATTTTAAAATCAGCAATTAATAGAGATTTCTGTTGTATTCTAAATATCAGAATATATCAGTGGAGGCTTCTACTACGATTACAAACAAGAGAGATAGTGGACCTAGCATGAAAAATTAGCATTTTAACTTGGAAAGCTGAACAGGGAGAATGAATGAGGAGTAGGAAACACCAGTAAAGCTCAGAAGGCTGCAACATGTGATGCTGATGCTACGTGCAAAATGCTAGGGCAGGAATAAAAACAACTGTAAAATGCATTGAGTGATCTCATAGCAGCATGTGTAAAATAATTGAGATAAATAGAGATTAGTCCACTTGCAGTTTCATGAAACTGGAGTATGAGAAGAGTTATTGAAGGACTTTTGAATCTAGAGCATGAATATGACATTGCTGGAAGAGGCTTTTTGTTGCATCAAGGCTTGCTGGAGGGATGGCTTGTAAAAGAGAATGAGGATTTCTTTTGTATGGTAAAACCAGAAGCTGTGAAGCAATTTCTGTATCTGGATGTGCTATTCAATCTACATATACTGTGAGTCTATGCACTGAAACACCAAGGATCATTAATTTCCACATGCCATATTAGGCAAATGATATAAAGGGTACCAACAGTAGAGCATATGAAAGTAGCATTTGATGAATTACAATAGACATTAAAGGTTTAACTATGAATTTATGAATCTTTCAGCAATGCTATCATTCAAAAATTTTTGTAATCTTAATCCCAGTTTGTCACCAATATATTTATCCTGGTTTTCGTACTTCTTAGGGAGATCAACTTTCATGTATTTTTCTTTATATTTTTCAAAATTAATGAGTAGATTATTAATATATAGTTATCTTAGTGCTATCTGCACTCAGAGGCTGATGTTTATGAAAATGTTGTTAATATTGTCTGCTTTTGGAGGGTTTATGAATGCTGAGACCAGATTCTGTTATAAATTACAACTGAGGTTTTATAAAGTTTTCTTCACGTGAGAAAGGACAGAATCAAGATCTAGAGGTACTCTTGAAACCAGTAGAGAACAAGATGGTTATGCAGTTACTTGAAAGAATTCTGGATAGTTGGAAACATGGACTTAATAATGGTGAGGTAGTTTTCAGCATCTCCCTGTTAAGCTAAAAACCCCAGTCCTTAAGTTGGTTTTAACATGTCTTTGATGCAAGGCTGTTACACCAAAACAAAAGCAGTCAGAAACAGAAGCTGTGCATCACAGTTCTTCACTTAAAAGATTCAGCAACACAAGAGAGCTTACATAGTAAAAATACATAATTTCTTATACAAAAGTGAGTTCTTTTGAAGGCACAACTGTCAGAACAGTCATGGAACCCAAAAATTGGGATCATGGGAAGTTTTATCTTATGTAAATCACCCTTGCCGTATTCACAACAGCTTGCTAAAGACATAAAACACATCCTGCAATGAACCATGAAACATTTCTCTTTATCTATTTTTGTGTTGATAAGTTCAGCTCTGTCATCCTGCATTCAAAATAGTGCCTACCATAATATTTTTAGACCTCAAACCATAATTGGAGTCCCACTAATTGGAATCTCCTTAGATAAAAATTCTTTTAGTTTGTTTGTTTTGAACATATACCTCTTTTCTGTTCCTACTTTAATTTAAAACTTGATGACTCCTTTTGTTTTACTACTTAATAACTATGCTGATGATATTATTTCTAGTTTTATTATTAATGTTTCCTGTCTTGAGATACATTTTAGCTCAGATTTTGAGGTGGAAATTAAATCCTTTAAAAAACATCTATGGAACAACACTTCCTTAAAGCTTTATATGCAGGCAGCATTGAATAAGCTTAGAGATAAAAATCAAGCAGCAAATCTATTGTCAAGGTTTTAATACACCTTTTTTAAAGCTCTTTTTGTTAGTCTGATCAATATTCAGCACTGCAGCCTGGAAATGCAACAGGCATTTAGTAGCTGAAAAGAAAGGCTGTCTTTTTTACTCATAATTGCTGCCTTCCTAAAGAGTAATGAATTTCTGGATGTCAAACACCGGTATCCTGATTAGGAACCACGATCCAGAGCTTGAAGTAATTTTAAATAGGGAAAACCCACCCCTATATTTGTCTGAATATAGATTAATTAATCATTGTATTTTCTTATGCACTGTTTAACTGGTATAAAAAGGTATTTTTACCTGGATTTCTCAAAATATTTCCCCATGATGATTCTATATTTGGGGAGAACATTTCAGGAGAGGGTAATACAGTATGTTCACCAACAGGCAGGTATAGTTGAAGTCTCTCAGTTAAAATTCTTCTTTTGAAAACACCCTTAGTTTTAATTAGATTAGAGCTTGTAGCCCAATTTTCCATCTTGTAACAATGTAATTTAAGTGATTGAAGTTTCACATTAATATTAACTAGAACACTTTATGGTTAATTATTATTAGATAAGGTTAAGACAATTCAGTAGAAATCTAATTTGTAAAGTTAATTCTTGAAATGGAAATATGTTCTACCTTACATCAGTTTTAGAGAAGATTTCATAGCACAGTTAAATATGGCATTTAGGATTTTTTTATGTGAAAAAAAAATGAAATCAATAAATGTTTGGAGAAGGATTTTGTATGTTTTATTAAAAAGAAGTTCAGACATTGTGAGGTGGACACAATGTATAAAAAAGGTACTGGATTTGCAAATACTGTACAAAAAAGTAATACTGAGAAAAGAATTGTATGCAGTGTATACTTAATTGACTAAAACAAAATAGCAGTCATGACATAAAGTTTTAGTCACACTCAAGTTACATAGGAAACCTAAGGAACATCATCAAGTTATTTCAGCATCCCAAACATAGATGCAAGTGACTTCTCAGTGGGTTTCTCAAAAACTATTTTTTAAATAAAAATTATCCTAGCTGATCTCAGAACTTTTCAAAGAAAAAGGATTGGTTTTGTGTGGGATGTTCAGTGTATGGCTCCTTTTCCCAGCACATAATGGGAACACATTCTCTCATTTGACAGATGGAAGAAAGATGTTAGCTGAGAGCAGCTTTCTTCTGGCTTCAGAGCTATTCTTAAAGCAGCTTGTTCCTTCCTGCCGAGAGGTCTCAGCACAAAGCAAGTTTGGGAATAGCAGTGGTGTGCAGGCAGCCAGCCTCTTTCTTGGGTACTTTGCAGAACTAGACAAGAAGTAGGATTTGATCAGGCTATGAGTACATGCTGTCTGTGAGTGGTGTTATAAGAGTGGTAAAGCTGTGCTTCCAAAAATGCTGGACTTATTACTCATATGTAACACTCTTTTGTGCAAACACAGTAAGTCTGGCATTTAGGAAAACAGAACTACTGTGCATATGCTCATTAACTATGCTGTGTATGTAACAGACGAAAACCGCATCATATGTTTGCTGTTGCTGTATTGCTATTGGCTTGAACACCCCAAAGCTGAGCAAGCTGATTTCAATCCTTGTGTTTAGCTATCTCCCATTTAGCACTTCCATTGTTGAAGACAGTTTCCAAACTAGGAGACGCTGCAAAATGATGTCATAATGTTTCTGATCCCTTCTGACTGTGATTCCTTGTTTCTGGTCTGCTGGAAGTGAAGATGAAAAACAGGGTTCAAAGGAAGTGCTTTTTACCCTGCTGTTTTCCCTCCTTCTTATGCCCCTGGGAATTACTTTCCTGGTTTGAAAGGAGGACACACACGTGCTCTTTACACTACTTGCAAGACCTTTAACCATAAGGACAGAAAAAAAAGTGTTATCCAGCATAACACATGAATTTTTTCAACTCTGAAATACAAATGTATAGTCTACACTATTTAAATAATGCAGCAAAATAGGAGGGGATCAGTAAAACAAAGCAGATGCATCGATGGTGTAGTTCAAGGTGTTTACTTGAGATTAGCTTTATATTGGTCCCATAGACCAAATATCCCCTGTAGACATGTGCTTCAAAACTGTTTGATGAAAGCAGTATCACAAACATTTTCCTTCTTAACTGAGTCTATCAGTGAGCCACTCTAAACATGACATGCTGTCATTTATCTGCATCATGTAGATAACAGTAGCATGCTGCTGCTTCTGCCACCATTGCCCATACATATGTCTTACTTGTCTTCCTGCTTCTTTTATATTTTCTTTTTTGTGCTTGACTCCACAGTGTTAACTGGCTGCACTAGGAATATCCAGCAGGCAAGGAAATATGCTATTTGAGAGAAGGACTATTCCCTTTTCTTGGTAACCATACTAGGATAACAACCTGAAGGAGCTGACTTAAACTTTTTTGTGAGATCAAAGGCCACAGGTTCCACTTAGTCCACAAATTCCAGATCTAGATCTTCTTAACATAACAACAAATGCAATGGCTGTGTCCTGAACTGTTGCATACATTATCCTCAGTAACACTGAATGTGAACTGTTTTCCCTTCTCACGCACATTGTACATGATGAAGAACTAGGAACTTCACTGTTCTGGATGTGCAACTGTTTACACTTCTTCAGGGGAAAAAGAAAACAAATACATGTGTCCATCTATTTTCCTTTAAATTTGGAAGACAGATTCCAACTGCAAAAACCAGAAAAAGGGTACCTATTACAATTCTGAACTCAGTCTGAATCTACCACTGGGGCAAGATCCTGACTCAGGTAGAGCTGTGAGGTGAATGTGCCTGTACTGTCTTTGTCTAGCAGGCTCCACAAGAAGACAGGAGGCTTTTGATTAGTGGAAAGAAAAGTCAAACATTAATAGAACACAAACTTGAATAAGTAAGTTTTAAAATATGTGACAGGGTAGACAGAAAAGAAAACTGAAAGGTTTATATACAGTTCTTTCTCACCCACTGCGTCTTTGCAGGCAGATAACTGTTTTCACTCTGTGCCTTTTTCAACAGTAGCAAATGCAAAGTCTTCTCAAGTCCTTAGGGATTTGTGCCCATCCCTGCAGGTACCACCTCCACATGGTGCCCCTGTGCCAGCCAGACCCTCTGGTCTTCAGAAGTGTCACTCTGCACCTTTTCTTTTAATGCTCTAGAGGAGGAATGATCTTCTCTTCCAATAGCATGACTCCAACTGATCACTTTTGTAAAGTATATGATATGTAACAGACAGCTTACAAAGACAGTGGAAAAAAAGAACTGATACATCCTCCACTGCAATCATCCAAAATTATTTAGCTTGGTAGTTGATAGTTCCAAAAAATGCTGCTTAAATCATTTGGATGGGCCAGCAGTGTAAAAGAAAGCATTATATGCTTGCTAAAAAGATCTTTCTTCCAAGCCAACACAAGCATAAATTCACTGTAATCATAGCCATCATTTAAAAAGCTGTGCAAGTCAAGTAATCTCATCCTTCTTTTATGGTGGATAAAAAGCTTGATTTTAATACACACAGTTTTAAGACCCACCAGATAGTAATACTACCTGTGGAGAACATAGTATAAATTCCCCATCTGTCTAAGAAGATCAGAGAAACCTGGAAATAGTCCATGTTATGTAATTCACCTTGATGCTTCTGGTGCGTATGTGATTACTTTGAAGCTTTATTTGTGTTTATTTGGCTACCTTGTAGAGGCAAAACCGCAAGTACCTTTTGTCCTAATGTAAAATACTGTATAGACACAGCAGTGATGCACCTTTAGAGAGGCTGTTGTACAGATGGTCTCTTGTGAAGTATTTCTGAACCCTTTAGGATACTACTTGACATTAGTATTTTATTAGGAGAAACAGCTCTTTCTGGCTTCTGCTTTCTATTCATTTCAAAGGAAGTGATTCTAGTGATAGATCAATAGGACCTAGGAGAGAAATCTTGTGTGGTAGGTATCTTGTGTGGTATGTATCTTCTTTTTTTTTAATCATATTTTCTTGAACATTTCTTTTTCTCTAAATCCTACGGGCTTCAATTCCTAGCCTTTTCCACAGTCAGCATGCAAAAATCTTCTACAGTGAGAGAGCTAATGCTGGTATTGTTCCCTAAACAATCAAATGAATTAGTAGCAATGCCTGTGGAAGAACAATACTTGCCCCTATTTTGAGCAGTTAATATTTGAAACACTGTCATTACATGAAGCTCAGAGATTTTAGACTGATCTGAGTCAAACAGTATGCACATTGCTTAGATGTTTGACACCACTGGTGCACGTGTTGTAGCTGGTGCAAAATGATTGAAATATTATACATGGAAATACACTCAACAGATGGGAAGGAGTTTTTCTTTCAGAAAAAATGACAGCAAATAGCATCAGCAAGGAAGCCTACAGGGTGTAAGTGATCTGAGAGGAGTCTAACAATATAGTGTCACACAATATAGTGCAGGATAAAAAATACAGTCTAACAGCCATGACCTGTTAAGGAAGACTGGGGTAAGATACAACTAAACTGCAACTCTGATAAAGTAAAGGGGCAGCACTTCCAGATGGATATTTCAAAGTGGTTTTATTTAAAAACTCAGTAACATTTTATATGAAAAGCAGATACTATTAATGATACATCAAGATAACCAATATATCTGTAAAGAAGTATTTAAAATGGAAACATTCAGCCAGCTATGAATGACAGTTAATAAGCAGGTTGATGTTATTAAGAGACAGAAGAAAACTTTCCATACAAGAGGGCCGATACTGAAAGTTTATTAATTTTTGTATACTAGACACATTTTAGAAAGTCTGTTGTAGATAACAGAGTGTTCTTAGTTCATGAAAAAACAAAATACCCCTTTTGTACTGAAACTAATAGCAAATATTCTAGTTCTGAGATTAATTTTCTGTGATAAGAAAAACTGTCATGCCAGGGCAAGTAAGCAGGGAGCTCAGAGGGATAGTGGGCAGGGAGCACTGGGACAAGGTAGGACAGGGATGGCATCAGTAACTGTGAGCAGGACATCCACAGGGATGAGGATGGGACAAGACCAGTCCGGAGCGTTAGTCAGTGGTTGATGCCCAGCAAGGTGCATTGGTCAGACACAGACATGCTTGCAATACCCACAGCATAGCTCAGGCAAGTGTCAGGACATGGACCTGAGGTCACATGCAGCTCCTGCAGAAGCTGGAGTTGTGCTGACCATACTTCTCACTGCTCTTCCTCACACTGACCCAAGGGTACTCAGCTGCATACCCACAGAATAGCCTTGAACACAGGCAACCAAATCTCTGGCACAGGAAAAGGGAAAATACTTGCAGAGGCTTCTGCTGCCCACCACCAAGCCAGTGTACTTTCATGTGGGCTTCATGTATTGAGTGACCAAATCCAAACAGTTAAATTGTCATAACCATTTCACTTGTTCTCAGCCTCTTGCTCATTGGAAATAATTTGCACAATATGCCCCATCTGTATATGTTGAAAATTGTTACGATGGTGCTTCACTTTTCTTTGTTAGAGAAAGGAAACAAAAATACTTTATATTTTCCAAAACTCATGTGTTCCTCTTGGGTCCTGTATGTCTTCTCTATACAAGATTTTTCTTCTTCCATTTATCAGGTTCTTGCTTTTCAAGTGTCACCTGTTTAAGCATACCTTGTTTAAAATCAGCTCTTGAAATAAGCTTCCTAGGAGTCAGAGCTCTCAAGATCTTCCAATGTTTTAGCAGTCTGCTGGACAGACTACTATCAGTCTAATATTTTAAGTAAGTCTGAATAACAATGAAAAAAGAATTTGCCATGCTTTTGACATAGAATAATTTCATTCTAAATTATTATGAAAGTAAATTCTAAAATGTGAAGTTCCACAACAAAACTGAGCTCTTAATTTCCAGTATGACTCCTTTGTTACAGCAGTGACCTGAAAGGCTATAATTCCTGTTCTTAATTATGTGATTTCTCATCTTTCTTTTACCATTTAAGATAATGGTTTCACTACATCATTTAAATATTGCCATTAATATTTTATACCCAACATCTGCAGCAAAATAGTAAACTCTCATATTCATGAAGCAGTGTGCCTGCATCACTGCTTTCCAATACTGCAGGAAACCAAGATCAAGACCATGACATGCTGCCTTTCTGCATTTGAATGGACAGGTTGGTGAACACTACTGTGGCTTTCAAATGCAGACTTCAATTTTTTTTTTCTCTGCTTTGAATTCAAATTGCATTTCAGATAAACTGTGAGAAATAAATTGGTTCAGGCAAGATATTAAGATCAGAATTCTCTCAGTTTGAAATTATTTTGTCACTCACTTCAAACTTAAGCTCAAAGCATTAGGTTTCTGTCACACTTCCCTTGTTTCTCATAAAGTAGGAATGTATATAAGCAGACAGAAATGGGAGACTGGCTTTCACTATCCACAGTGTCACCTTTGCACAGTGAGGAGATCCTGTGCAAAACACAAGGTTTCTAAACCTCTAACACTCTTAACAATTCAGCAGTTCAGTGTGTTATGAAGTTAGCAATAGTTACACTTCTATAGAAGGATGATATGAATATAAAAGTGTTGAAAATTGAGGCTATTGCATATTTTTTCTACTTCATTCCACTGCTATTTCTGCCACTATTGTAGATTACTTTAAAATACATTAAAACAATATGGCATAACAGACTGCACAGGTAGAGGCTTTATACATTTTTATCTTTAATGGCTAGCTTGAAAGTCCTCATGTCACTGAGGGACAATTGTGAAAGCAAAATTGCAGCTTTTTACAGCTTCGTAGCTTGACAAAAATCAGGAAAATAAGATGCCAGTGATAATTCCTAGTTTTATATGTAAACAAGATTTATGAGATTAGGTGGCTGTGCTGCTATAAAAATGCATGTGGTGCACTTCTGTGTACATCATTCTGTCAATTCCATTCCAATAATATCTGATTCAATTGTACAATCTCAAGCAATTTAACAGACAGTAAGCAATCTAAAATATGTTAAATTCCCAGGAGTTCCACAAAAATGTGAGCAGGTAGAGGAAAGAGGCTTTTTTTAAACCTTCCCTGGGGGCGGAAAAATACAGAGCAGCTTCAATCATTATGAAATAACAAATAGCCTGATAGAAGGAATAAATTAGGAATAATATAACCAAGACAATAAGTTTCATTTGCAGTAATACCAAAAGAACCACTTCTCAGTCTAATTTCTTTCCCTTCTGTGAAATTTTAGGTGCAAATCTGTCATTTTTGTGCAGTCAAGATATTAATAATGTCTCTCTCACCCTTTTGCATTTTGCCACTTATGGATTGTCTGTTGTCTAGTAGAATTGAACTCCAGCTGTAGTCTTAGTATAGTCTTGTGTAAAAGGCAAGCAGCCATAAGAAAAGGAACCATTGAAAACTAAGTTTTATTACCACTTTTGCTCACAAAATGGTTTCATTCATTGTACTAATCCCTAGAAGAATGTTGACCAGAGAATAAAATAACTGAGCCAAAGAAAATAATACATGTAACTCCTGTTCTAAAAGATGTTTAGTGAGAATAATCAGTGATGTTTTGTCGTTCTTTTTTTCAGATGAAGCAGGTTGGTCATGATGGCTACAACCCCACCTCTGTAGCTGAATGGCTGGATTCCATTGAACTGGGTGACTATACCAAATCCTTTCTAATTAATGGCTATACATCGATGGACCTTGTGAAAAAAATCTGGGAGATTGAATTAATTAATGTAAGTGGATCAATTTATACCAATAGTTCCTCCTAAATACATTATGTAATATTTGTCCTTATATATCAAGGAGAAAGCAGAAAAGCACTTTGCACTACAAATACTATCAGCAAGTACTGTTAGTGACTACAGATTTTATGCCTATTCCTGGGTTGACTGTACCTTTTGCTTTCATTTACTTTGCCATTGTCTTTAGCGTGGTATTTAAGCACCATGATTTCATTTGCCTTCACGATGCTGAACAACATTTAAAAATGTATTTTGGGAGTTTATAGCTAAAAAGCATAAGTTTTGCTTTTAAAGTGCCTAGAAACAGTAATTCTTGTAAAGATAGTTTACTTTTTCTACATGCTCTGACTAAATTAAACATAAACAAAGGAAATATTAAGTATAGTTAATAAGTTATGCTGAAAGAACACAGTGTTTTCTTTAATTATCACTTCTGCTTGAGACTTTATTTACCTGAGTCAACTAAATTCAATTCCTACATATGGGCAACCATAAACTTTAATGTGGACTGTACTGCAGTGTAATTTGGAATGAGATTAAGTTTGTACTCTTACAGTGAAGACATTGGCTGTACAGCTTTGCCAGTGGAATTTTCATGTAAGTTATGTGTCTGAAACTGAGTTGTTTCCTCTTATAAGATAAATGATTGTAGCTTTGGATCTGCTGTGACATTTGAAATCAACTGTACTGACGGTTTATCTTAACTGTAGAGCAACCTCTACATGGAGAAAAGCCCAATATCATATTTTTATTGACTCTTCACAGACAAAAAGCTCTGCACTTCCTTCCAGTATAGGAGATACTACATCTCTGTCTCTGATTAGTGCCAGAGTCCTAGGCAGTCAAAGGGCTACCTGTAACTACAGGCAATCAAACATAACAGCAGCTGGGGTAGTTTTATACCAAGGAACAGTTCCCACTCTGCCCCAGGCTGGAGAAATGAAGAACATAACTATGGTGTAAAGCCATGTTTCAACACAGTAACTGGTGCATGAAGCACAAGCAGGTATAGTTTGAGACCAGCATTTAAAGAAAAGAAAGAAAATATAAATGGAGTTATTTCGTATTACTTGAAAGACAAAACCATTGAGTGTTAGAATTTCTTTTCTTGCTGTCACACTAAAGTTAATGTTAATTAGCACAAAAATGTAGTATAAGGACCAAACTGCCTTATGTGTTATGTCTGTGGCATTCAGTGTCTGTTGTAGGTGTGTAATTGAAGTCAGGATAGGATTGATGCTGTTATGGGTTTCTGCTGCTAAGCTATTTTTAACTGTGATTCTTTTTTCTGTAAGTAGCTGGAATTTTAATAATAACTGGGGACCCTTTCCCTGAGAAGCTACAGATTAACAACCAGCACTGAGTTCAAAAAAAGTGGAAGACTCTGCTAGTATTATGTTCTGTAACTTAAATTTGCATCCCAAACATTTTGCCATAATCAATTTGGAAACAAATTACCCTTTAGCTCCCCCAAGTGGATCATTAAAACTTCATTAAAGGTTTGTGGTTTGCTTCCAAACTTGCTTAAACTGATGAAAAGGGGAGTACCTGCACTGAAGTTAACAGGAACACACTTCTGTAAAATGAATATAAACCAGACCACTATATATCCCTCTAATTTTAAAGCTTAATGCTATGTCCCAAGGTCTGTACTTCTTAGAAAACACCCCCTTTTGCCATGAGTTGCCAGAAGAAGCTGTTTAATAGTTGTATAAGTACTTGTATAGATACAGAAATCTATAGAGAGAAATATTTTTCACAGTTGATATGTTTGGATTATGGTGTTCAAAAGCATAGAAAATCACAGAATAGGCTGGGTTGAAAGGGACTCACAAGGATCATCGAGTCCAACTGTTAGCCCTGCACAGGATCATCCCAAAAAGTAACTCCTACCAGTTCTACATTCTAAGCATTTCTATTTTAGTCCAACCAGTATATATTTGATTCCCCTCAATCAGCAGGAGCTAAGTGTAATGATATTATGTTCACTGAGAAAATCTGTAGCTTAGAAAACTATTTACTGTTACTTTTCTCTTTCAATTGAGGGGAATCTTTCAGAAATGGACAAGAAATTGTTTTGAAGTGTTGTGCAGTCTGACAGAACAAGATACTTAGCTGTGACCAGCAGGCCTGCTGTCTGAAATCGATTTCAAAGGTCTCACTTCTCATTCAGGTGATGGCAAAGAAAAGCTTATTACAGAAAGTTTTTCATAAAAGAATGCATAAAGGTCAAAGCCACTAGGTCTGGAACAGCACTCTTCACTTGAGTAGGTCAAAATCCAGGCACTTGACAAATAAAAGAAAAAACAGACTCTATCCTGAAAAGAATTCAAGGTACTCTTGGTTTGGTGGCTCTTAGTGCTTAAGTTGTAGATGAAAAAAAAGTTTAATTTAAACTTACAATAAATATGCAATAAGAATATATCAAGAGCTACAGAAATGGTACCCTCTTCATTTTAGCTACAAACAGTTTCAGCCGCTGAATTTGGCATAAAAGCCATACTTGATTTGGCACAAGGAATCCCTTTGTTCATATTTCGTACTTCTTTCCATTTAGCCATTGGGAAATAATCCATGGGCGTGTACAGTGAGGGGATATTGTCTCTACCTTCAAATCTGTTTCTACCCCTCACTACAAGAAAGATACTAAGGGTCTGAAGCATATCCAGAGAAGGGCAATGGAGCTGGTGAAGGGTCTGGAGCACAAGTCCTGTGAAGAGTGGCTAAGGGAGCTGGGATTGTTTAGCCTGAAGAAAAGGAGGCTTATCACTCTCTATGTTTACCTGAAAGGAGGTTTTAGCCAGGTAAGAGTCAGTCTTATCTCCCAGGTTACAAACACTAGGATGAAAGAAAATGGCCTCAATGTTCAGACTGGATATTAGGAAAATTTCTTCACCAAAAGGATTGTCAAGCATTGGAACAGGCTGCCCAGGGAATTGTTTGAGTCACCACACCTGGAGATATTTCAAAGACATGTAGATGTGGCACTCAGGGATGTGGTTTAGTGGGACTTGTCAGCATTAAGTTTATGGTTGAACTCAATGAACTTAAAGGTCTTCCAACTTAAATGATTCTATAATTAAAATTATCCTTCATGAGTTATCCCTTACTCCCACAGCACGTATCATTGATAAGAACTTTGAATCTTCTTGTCTTCCTGAAAAGAACAGTTATTACTCTATTTCCAACACAGTTTTATCATTCTTGTAAGTTACAACCCAGGCAGGCATATTTAAAAACACTGCAAAGAGAACATAAGCATATGAGAGAGAGAGAAGGTCTGAACATTGGTGGTGAAGTCCATCTTACCTCAGCTTTTCTGGTTCTCCAGCTACCTCATAGGCATTAAGAAAAAAAATTTAATATGCAGTTTCCTGAAATTTATTGCAAATTATTCCAGCAAGATAATGTCTGATCTGACTTAGGTTCTAGTTTCTTTCAGACCTTTATGGGGAGATATATATATATATATATATACACACACACACAATATATATATATTGTGCGTGTGTGTGTGTTTCTTCAAATGCAATCAAGCAGCAATTTCTAAAAGCATTTGAATCAAAACAGTAGTTTTAAAAGTTCCGTATTTTTGTTTCTTGTGAGCTTGCAGCAGCATTCTCAGTCATTTTTTAACAAGTCGGACTTTGAAATTTAGATTTTGTTTCACTAATTATTTTTTTTGTGTAGATAATTTAGACTTCTCCCACATCCATTTCCTTCTGGGGTGTGCTTTCTGGGAAGCATTGTTCTAGTTTTCGTATCCTGGGACTGCAAGCATTCAGAATGCCTTCTCCCAGTATCAGCTTTCCCAACACTTCTGCTTTTGTCTCCCAGGTTTCTTGGCTCATTAGAGAGAATCAAATTCTGTATCCAGATTCAGATATCATTTATTCAATGATGTAGCTATGAGGAACTTCTTTGAAATATATATTATCAGCTGAAAAAGCTCAACTATTTTCTGTAATCGCCTAACCCATCTAAAGTGTGCACCTGTGCTTTATTGTATAAATGCCCTTCTATGTGACTAATCGTATTATTCTTGTCTGTTATTCTGGATTACTTACATAACCTTCCCCCTCGGGGACTCACTCTCTTCAGGGAACTTTTACCATAGAGATTATTCAGACAAGATATAAACAGCTTAAAAGCACAAAGTGAGTTATTTATCGTCTCACACACAATACATTGTGGGACTAATGAGCTAGGTATTAAATCAACCCCCACCGAATGAGTCACTCAGTCTAATGGGCAAGTAGTCATCACTCAGGTAGGGGAGGGCTGGCCCCTGGGGCTCACTGGAAAGGCTGAGCTGTGATGTTGCTGAGTTGCTGTATTCTGATTTCCATTATTTTCATTAGGATTTTATACCTCTTGATGTGTTTTTATCCATGAATCCTTGAGGTGCCAGTTTTCCCTGTCTTAACCATCTTACTTAGGTCTGCAACTTTACCTTTCTTATCTTGAATGCTTCCAGGCTGTACACTCTCTCACAACTCCCTCTCACGCCCTAGCAATTTTCTCAGAAGGAAACTGAGAATGGTGGCACAGCTGCGCTGTACTGAAAGTAGGTCTGGAATCACAGACAGCTGAACTCCCGGGAGGAGGGTTACATGGAAGTGACCTGGTTTACATTTCTTCTCAATTAGTTCATCCTGTACTGGGAGCTTCTTTTATCATACATACTTCTGTCATATGGGTGATTCAGTCTTTGTCTTCTGTAAAATTAATCTTTACCAAATGGTTCAATTACTGTCCAGATTTTGAGCTTTTGGGGAAGTGTTCTTGATACTGTCTCCCAAATTACATTCCTGGTTTCCCTTAGGGTATGATGGTTGCTGTTCAGGATCACAGCAAAGATACTAGAGAGAGAAATTATCTCCCAATGGCTACCTTCCATGAGTTTATAGCTAAATACTTTGGAACCTCCACAACATCGCTGAAAAATTCCACAATTTAATTTAATTTAATTTAATTTAATTTAATTATATAGTTTATGAAAAAGTGATTCTTTTGTTTTATTTAAAGCTGCTGCATGATTATTGGAGCACAGCCCACTAGGTTTTGCACTGCAGGAAGGAAAGAGCCTAAAAGTGGCCATAGTGAAGCAGATCAGTGAATCTACCTAACCGGCCATAGTGTTTATAAAAATCACCATAAACAGATGACCAAGGGAGGCTATGTAGATAGGACAAGCATATTATCTGCATAGCATTCTTTTAATAATAAGTATCATCTCAGACACTTTTGGAATTGGGCCTGTTCTTCCCAACTGGTCCTTGACTTTTTTGCCTTGAGTGAGTTCTTATCATCATCATCAAGTTTTGTGATCTTACTGCTAGTCTGCTTTCCTATGGAACGTATAAATACAGTGAGCTGCAGAGGTGCATTTGCAGATCTCTTCAGGAATTCACTAGGAATCTTCTTCTGCTTTGAAAACTGCATTTTCTCCTGCAGTTTCCTGGTTTAACCAGCTATTTCTCCATGACAGAACCTCTTCCTATGGCTTAATGTCATAACTGCTGCATTGTGGTTTTTTTTTTCTCGAAAGCCTTTTTAAGAGTGGCTTCATCAAAATACTTTAGAAATACAGGCAAGCAAGCAGATCAAGCAGATCATTAACCTCCTCTACATAATTTTGACTATCTCAAAGAATACCAATAGGCTCTTGAGTTACAAGGCATCCTTAAAAGCAGTCACTTTAACTCTTCCTGGTTGTATTTATCCACATGTCTATTACTAGTATGCATTTTCACATTCCTACTATGTAGCCTGGGACAGATGTATAGGGCAGTATTTCCATGACTCTTCCATGAAACTATTTTCAAAAATTGGCATCAATTTTGTCACTCTCCTGTCCTCAGATAATAAGTTTTTAAGGGAAAAGTTACACATCATTGCTTGCAGTTCAGCAAATTCAACCTTGAAGTCCTTCTCTATGTATCCTTTCTGTGCTGTGGTTCATTTTACACTTTCAGCCATCTCATTTGCAAACTGAAGACTCTTACTTCATTTAGCAATTTCATACTTCCAGAAATCCTTGCTCTGTATCTTTCTGGTCCTTCTCTTTACAGCTCCAATACAGTCACAGAGTGCCAGTGATATATGTCTGATTTCAAAGTCAGAATTTCTTTATACGTATCTAGCTTGAGCCTATAGGTCTAAGTAGTAGAAACCATTGCGTCCAGCTTAGCTTCCAGACCTCTCATGAGGCCTTAGCTGACTAATACATCTACAACGTCCACACAACTTATACTCTCTGCTTAAAGAACTTATATGGACTACATACTGCATTCAAATTCCTTGATCAGGTTAGTGTCTCAGCAGTCTTCCCATCCCAGATAGTAACTCCACAGTTCATTGGGTAGTACACACCAAACGGAAGGATTTTGTATAGCACTCACTTGACAGCTTAATTTCCCATGCTATATAGCATGAAAAGATTCCTTTTGCTTAGCAGGTCTGTCCTTCAGATTCTGTTTGAAAAATTACTCTGTGACTACTCTTCTCTTGTTACCTTATTTCCCAAGTGTGCCACTCTGCAGAGGCAGTTTTTGGAGAGGAACAAAATATTACATCTCAATAACATATTCTCAGACATTGCAACTGCAGAATTACACTTTCTCTTCCTTTTCCTTTCTATCTCAGAGCCCCTTGCTACATTTCATATCACTAAAAAGAACTGAGGGTGCTTAGAACCACAGTCCTTTCTGATCTCCCAGAGATTCTGCTGACTGATAAAGATGCCCATAGCTCTTCCTGTGGTTACTTTCTAAATGACTCCAAGAATTTTGATGATCAGAAGTGCTTTCAAGACCATGACACAGCATTAGCAATATGCCATGGGATCTCAAGTTATTAGGTATTTTGTTATTAAAAATATATTCTATAGTTGTTGAGTGTAGTAAATTGTCTGTATGACTTTTTTTGATCACTCTTGCCCAATATCCAGGTGCATATTGCTAGAGTACTCAATGAAGTAAAGATAATTTGTGTGAACCAATACTTCTTTAGAGACAACTGTGTATGATGTACTGGTGCAAAACCAGTATTTCAAAGTTTCTAGGTACCATAAAATGCTTGAGAATGTCTTTGACATCATGCAAAAACAAATGTGACTGTTTCACTGAGGGAACAAGTATTTCTAGCCTTTGAAAATTTTAGGGGAATCTTTAAAATTCTCTGCCAGGCAGACTGAACTTTGGGTCTTCTCACTCATTAGTAAAGCAGCAGTCTGTTTATAAGATGCATTAAGACATTTAAGAAAACCTTTTCTGCTACATTTTTGGTGGTTTTTATTTTAAATAACTACAATTTTGAAATGGTTAATGCACAGCCTTGATTGATCTGAGGAAATATGAAGGAAAATTTTTTATATCCATTCAAATTCCTTGGCCCATCTGTTTGCAAAGCTGTCCTAATTAATATAAATATAGGACCAAATATTAAGCATTCTTTTGACAACAGGATAGGATAGGTGTTCATATGTTTCACATCAAAAACTCTCAAGAGGAATATCAACTGAATAGCTTTCATCATGATGCATTATTTCTTCATGAGGTAAGACTAATGTGGATTTGTCCAGTTGCTCCTGCTTGAGTAGAACAGTGCTGCAAATGAGATTACATTCATATATGTTAGCTACTATAGTTGCAAATACAAAGGATAACTGTTTAAATTGCCCCACTTCCTTTTGAAGCGGGATCAGTATGTTCATTACATGCACAAAATAAGTTGGGAAACATTACACAAACAGCTTTTTTTTTTTCCCATGCACAATACTTGTGTAGATTTCTTTCTTCCAGGGTGCCCACTGAGGTCTCAAGAGTTTAAATAATGCATATCTTTGTTTCTTTTGCAATAATTAAATATTTACCAATTACAATCATGCAGGAAATTTGTTTCTTTGAATCTTATATTTGAAATTTATTCTCCAGTCAGATTCTTTCTGCTTTGAATACTGATAGCAGCTCCATTAGTCACTTAGTTTGTAAATTACTGTGGATGTTACTTATAATTTAGAAACTGTTGTTATGTTGTACTATTACAGTGGCTTTTTCTAGAAATCTCGTTGGAAGCTCTGTATCCTAAACAAATCCATGTGCCAGTATTTAAGCTTCATAACATGTTTAACTCTTATGTACCATGTCTGCCTTTAACATTTTGCATACAGTGATCTTACAGCCTTTGAGTGATTTGATGTGTAAACTTCCATCTGTTTCTCATGCTAATGAAAACACTTCTTTAAATACATCATTCTCTTTCCTGTATACTGTTAGTTGCAAAAGATCAGGAGATGACATAAACCATGGCAATTTCTTTAAACCATCTACTGTTTACCTCTTCCAACTCCCACCTGGGATCATGGCAGCGCTCAGACTCAGGAGAAGTGGGAGGAAAAACAAATCTTTTAGTTCAAGTACAGTGGTTTATTTAGTTTATAATACAAGATGGGAAAGAGGAAGGAAGGAAGGAAGGAAGGAAGGGAGGAAGAAAGAAAGAAAGAGAGGGAGGAAGGAAGTGCGGAAGGAAGGAAGGAAGGAAGTGCGGAAGGAAGGAAGGAAGGAAAAAAGGGAGGAAGAAAGAAAGAGAGGGAGGAAGGAAGAAAGGGAGGGAGGGAGGAAGGAAGGAAGGAAGAGGAAGGAAGGAAGAGGAAGGAAGGAAGAAGAAACATTTGCTCTGTGAACCATGTCACAACATTTATTTTTTTTTTGAAGTATAATGAGGCTTTTGTAATCCATCTAGTATAATTTTGTGCTAGAGGTTCTTCAAATAGAAGACGTGATATAAGTACTTTGAAGTAATTTCCTAATTCTATTATTTCCTTATGTTATGGCAATAACAAACAAATTTGTTTCCTGATTTAAAAATGATAGTAAAATAACCATGTTTGATCTGTAAATCTAGCCATTGAAATTTGCAGATTTTTTAAATGTTTCTAATATCCTGCATTTATTTTTAAACAGAAGGAGTTCAGTCCTATCAAAATGGTATGATTTTTCAACAATTTTTCCCTCTTTTCAGAGGCCAACATTTGGTTTAGAATTCTTAGAACTGGAGCTTTCCCCCCTCCTCTTTTTCTCTTTTATTTCTTTCCTTCTCTCCCCCCACGCCCTCTTCAAAACAAATTATAATCAGGTAGTGATTGCCAGCCATTTTTAGTACTAATAATCAAAGCTGAGCAATTTTAGCACCCATTGTGTTCCACTTGCAGGATCATTTTCTTGTCCTGTAACACACTAGGTAGCACAAATGATTGATTTAATAAAAAAATTATCTTGCATTATAAAGCAACCTGCTCTGCCAATTTTTAGAGAGAGGACTGTCTCTGAAGTACCCTAACAAAATCTCCCTCCATTCAGAGAACAAATAAATTGCCTTATCATTTGATTTTCTGTCTAAAATCTGAGTGTTCTACCAGAAGGTTCATATTTCAAGTTTCAGAATATGATCTCCTTTCCAGAGAGTGTAATAGACTTCTTATTTCCTTTACAACCACTGGAAAATAACCTCTTCTGCCAGCCCACAAGTTCTCTACAAAAACAGATAAAATAGTCACTAAATATTTTGTTGTCCTAGGCAACAACTTGTTCTGCCTTCAGTAGCTTAGAAGAGCCTTGAATAAAGAATTATATTTTGCCAGCTTAACCTTTTCAGTCTTGATGAGCCAGCAAAAAAAATGGATTTTTGTTTTACTTTTTTTTTCAGATCCTTTAAGCTGATATTAATTTAGAAATTTCATGCATATAATATTTTGAATTTGACCTCTGAAATATGCAGTCTTAGGATAGCATCCTTAATTACAAAAAGAATTGTAGATTGTAGTTGAAGGTAGTTGCTCTAAAAATATTTCATTGTGAGTATTTTAATTTTATTTCCTAGACAATATGTGTGATGCTTGTACTGGAATACATTGCTTGTTTCAAATGTTTGCATTTTCTGCCTACAAACCCACCTCTTGTAGTTTTAGCCTATGGCATTTTAAAGCAGATTATGTTGATTGAAGGTCAATATAAAATATTTGAGGTTGACGATAGATAAAAGCAAATGAGCAGAATTGTGTTAGCGTTATAAAGCAATTCTTCTGCCTTTGCTTGGAAGAAATTTTCAGTGATATAAAATTGTGAAGAAGTATCCCTTTTTTGCAAAGAAATAAAGCTGCAGCATTTATTACATAATGTTTTCAAGGACTGCAGTACTACTTGATGCCTTTAAAATAATACTGTGCTTTTCAAGTATCTTTCC
>VWZD01009099.1:155169-195969 GCA_013396695.1 Sakesphorus luctuosus | reverse complement strand
AGGAATAAGGTTTCAGTTGCCTTCCGTCAAGGACAATTCAAAATTCTAATAGCTGATGGTGCCGAGAAACCTGTTATATTCAGTCTGTATTGGGTCAAAATTATATACCGTGTCTCCAGTTATAAATTTTCTATGGATGTAAATAACATACTGTCAGCCCTAATGTTTACATCCTAGTTATTGGCAGGTATTGGTGATGCCTTTCATGATGATCAAGACATTGCAAGGTTATGTACATTTAACTCCTGATTTATATTCCTACCTCGGTTTGTACTTCCTTATTCATTGCTTCTTTTAAAGAATGTTTTTCATACCACATAGAAATCTTAAAATTGCAGTATTTGTCCAAAAGTATTATGTGTATGGATTTGAATTCACCACTATAATTTGCAAAAGAATTTGAGAAAATGTAGTTAAAGTTGTTTCTTTGTGCAGTGGTATTCAAAGTGTTATTCAGATAATGAATTACAACATAGCTGTTGCAAATCCGTTAGTCTGTTAATAGAAAATGAGAGATCTTTCTAATTTTATGGAGTCCAAAACAGAAAGTCTGTTTCAAAATCTATTAAAATGTTTTATCTGTGTTTTTTTTTTCATTGATGAACTAAACACCTGATTCAGATGCAATAATGACAGAGGTTACTGGAAAAAATATCTTTAGACCTTAGTTAGTCTTCTGTTTGTGTGTTGAAAGCTGGTTATTTGAACCCACTCATCAGTAAAGGACATATATTGCTTTTCCAAATAGCATTTTTATCAGCCTGGAGGCCTCAGCCCAAGCACCTGATTTTCCTAGGGTCTTATGCTACCTTTTAAAGCAATAAATTCAATAATAACCATGCTGGGTAGTTGCAGATGAGTTGCTAATGACTGTCAGTCTCTACCATCAAAAGGATTTTTTCCTCATCAACTCTTCTACATGCATGATCTACATGAAAGCCAAAACCACACTCATAATCTCTTTCTTTATAATACTTTCTTCTCCAGTAAGCCACAAAGAAATACATGTGCAGTCACGTGCACACTTAAAGAACAAGAAGAAGAATCATGCAGAGCTAAGTATTTAAAACATTTGTGTTCCCACACGCAATATGGTTCTACTGTGTTTTCAGTGAACATAACCAAATGCAGGGTAGTTTGTGCTTCCTGTCTTGTGAGTTAAATTTATGTAAGATTTATATAAGCAATAGATAAGCATCAAAGCTATAGCCGAGGAGGATGGATGGTAAAACACCGGGCTAGTTCATAAATTTACATTATTAAAGAGAAATGATAGATCTATGCTGCTTCTTTAGTTGAAGCTGAGCAACAATTTGCAAGCAGAAATAATTCTTCTTACCTGCTTTTAATAGCAAAGTATCCAGGATCACTAGTACATGACATCCACCAAAAAGAATTAATTATCTTGGGTTATCTGCTCAGATCTGTGAACAATTTTTTTTTTTTAATTTGTGGCTCCCTGGGAATCAGAAGCACAAGATGTGACAATCTGAGAGAAAAAAAAATGACAGAAGTTTAATATGCCTCTAAGCATATGGAGTGGTTGGCTTTGGAAATTTGCTAGAACTGAAGTGTTGGAAAGAGGAAACTGAGAACTGAGGAGAGTTAGTAGTAAATGAGGGAGTTATATGCAGGGATGAGATGTCAGGAGTGGGGAACACATGCCATTAGATGCCAATGGGCTGAGCAAGAAAGGCTAGAAATACATAGTGAAGAAACAAGCACAGAGTATCTAAGTATCATATAAAACAGAAAAAAAGATTGAAGTCCTTATTCTATATCTGTCTAAAATGGAAGTAAATGACTAAAAAGATACGTAGAGTTCCAAATATTCAAAATTATTTTCAAAGATAGGTTTTTCTGTTTTCCTTTAGTCAAATCAGCTTGCTGACCCTTTGCATCAGGGAATCATCCTCAAAGTTGAACAGCAAGCTCCTCACAATGCTCTCTAAAATATGACCAAAAATTATAGTTTCAGTATTTTTATGATGTTATTGATAACAATATAATATTGTGGGAATCAAAATCATGATTTACAGAAAATGGGAAGGATGACTACATGTAATGGAAGAAATAAAACATTGGTTAGTGTTTCAGGTAAGATTTGTGTCAAGAATACCTTAATGTGATAAAGAGTTTAAGAGTTTAAAAAAGATTCTTTGGAGATGTTCCATTTAAGGCGAGGTTCTCTGCAAAATATTTTCCTGTGGATTTTGATATAGTGTCCTTCAGCTTTTCACCACATGATTTCTAATGGTTGCTGGAATGCAGATAAGGAAGAGAAGCAATCTGGCTGCTATCTTCTATGCATTTCCCCAGGGATTTAACACAGATTATTCCCATGTGTCAAGGATAAAACCCCATCACTGTTTTGCAGGAGGTGCTGTTCAGCAAAATGGCTGAGATTCTGTGGTTATTGCCAACAATTTGTTATATCACCATAAGCAACAGCATTTTAGCATCTCATTTGTTTGTGTTAGCATAATTATTTTTTCTCTGTAAGTATGGAATGAGATACTGTATGTTTTCTACAAGAAATCAAGGAAGATATTGTTTATAATTAAGCACAGACCCATTAATAGAACAATGGAGAATTTTATTTTGTCCTGAGAACTTGCTTATTTTGTTTTACACTGCATGTAGCATATATCAAGATACTAAATATACTCAGAAGGTCTGAAATATAAATCTTGTGGTGCAAAAATGTCAAGGTAAGATTTTAAATGAGTAAGAGAGTCAGAAATGTGTTTAGTGATAGTGCAGAAATCTGTCATCACAATTGCAGCAGACTTAATTCTGAATATCTGAAATCTTGTACTTTGATTCAATATTTGTCATGTCCTCCTGATGTCTTGAGAGTGAAAAAAATTTTTTTAAAACCCCAACTAACTAACCAAAAAAAGGAAAAAAAACCCACACACCAAACAAACAAACAAACAAAAGAAAACCAAAACCTTTCAAGTATCTGTCAAAGGAGTTGTCTCTGTATGATGTTTTATTGAATTGGAAGAGAGATGAGTGTTACTGATAATACCTAGATTTTAAGTGCAACTAGTAAAATAATAAAAATTAGTAGCATCCTTTGTTTATTTCAGAAGCTAGCTGACACTTGGCTTTGAAAAATAATACTGTGTGAAATCAATTATTTTAATTGTTCATTTTGGTTTCTACTTCATCCTTTTTATCTCATGGGCAGTTTCCATTAAAACGTTTTGGACCTTTGCTTGCTCTCACTGTGAGTTTCCCACCTGAGTTCTTAATCCTGTTTAGCTGATGTGCTGAAAGGAAGTTGTCATGGTCCCTAAAGAACAAACACTGCTCAGTGCAGTGTACGTTCTGGGATGTATCTGGAGGCCTTATACCTACAGTACTTTCACCAAAGCTGTCTTGCCAGCAGCTGAAAACTTGGTTTGGTGGTACATGTGTCATAGTGTGTGTGTCTGTGTGCCTGTAAAGCTCTGGAGGTTTTCTGCATCTCCTCATAAACTTATTGATATTTGAGTAGCCCAGCATGCTTGTACAGTGCATTGCTTGCTATGAGGCTCCTGAGAATGTTTTCAATGCATGTACTCATGTGGCAACAGGGTACTGTGAGGTGTTTGGCTGATGCGTGAAGCTGTATACAAAGCAATATGAAAAAAGAAACCTTATACAATCATTCAATAGAGTGATATAATTTAATATGTACTTATCCTGATCTGCTTCTTGTGTTATATTTAATTTGCTTATGTTCTCCCTCCCATGGCTTTTATTTTTTAAGACTTTTCTTTTGCCAGTCTTCATGAGCAATAAAAAACAAGACTAATGATGTTCTCACAGAGTTTTAACTCAACCAGTTTGCCTCCTCATGGGTAAAGAAGGAACCTCAGTTGCATTGTTAATATTTTAGTGTGCACCATCTAACCAGCTATTCCCAAAATTCTCTTCAAGTTTCTGAAAAGGTTTTAAAGTATATCTTTACTAAATTATGCCAAATAAAGGGCAATGTTGGGCAAAATTCATAACTGTCTTTCATCTGTGCATTATATTAATTAGTCATTTTATATATTCCACTCACTAAGTGGGTGGAAGGGTAGGAAGACATTGCATTATTGGAAAGGCCTGTGCTTTTCATATACATGTGTTAATTTTTAGGTTTCTTGCAATGTTTGGTCCTACAGTATGCAATCATGGATATACTGGAAACTTTCCAGATTGTCTTATTTATGCTAAAATGAGTTGGCTTAAGAAACAGACAGTGTTTTTTGTAACAATATCAGAGTTCTGAAAAGAACATTTTGGATTTTATTTTTATTCAAACTGCATTTAAAATAGATGTAATTTTTTAAAAAAATATCGAAACTATACCAAAAAGCTTAAAGTTTATTTCATGTATCTAGGTGATCATTTGAAATTGCAGGCAATTGGACAGAAATCACTAGTGTTTTCTTTGACCTGTATCAAACATGCTAAATTATATTCTTCCTTAGCAAAAGAGGGATCTATGAAGGGGTGAAATTTCAGCTGCTGGCTATGTCAGTGAAATTCATATTTACAACTCAGTCATAGGAGACACATGTCAATTTTCTTGCTATAATCATAGAAGATATGCAGTCATTTCTCTGATATGATTCATCTTGTCCTAAAGCAAATTCTTAAATTGCACAAATGAGTCATGCCTTAAAGGTGCCTATTTTTCTCTGTTAATTAAAAGGACCTTTATGTGAGTACTGAGATCTCTGTTGTGGACATTTTATATGCTGTAAGATGAATATCATTCTAAATCTATACATGGCTTTGTATGTGAAAAAGTACAATAGAAACTACTGACTTAAAAATGTGATATCCAGGAAAAATGATTAAAAAAACACTTCTGAGATGAAACCTCTTTCCCCTAGAAACCTGTTCTCAGTTCTAGAAACATACTGGAAAGTCTTGGTATGTTCTGAGAAAGTTATTGTAGCACACCGTCGTATACCAACACGTTTTATCATTAACAGCCACTGGATGTACCAGACTGCTAAATGCTGCCTACTCCTTAGGAACATCATGTATCATATGTCTGGGGGTTTTTTTCAGTCCTGCAACTATATGTCTCTTGCTTCTATGGCCTTTGTATCACAAAAGAGAACAACTTTTACCATGTCTTCTTATATCCATACTCTTAGTTATATATAGAAAGAATAGCTGATGTAAATAACCTCATTTTTCTGACATACCATTTTCCTGAAAAAGTCTAGAATAATCCCATATGAACCAGATTTTCTGTTTCCCTTTTTAAATTCCTGTGTTCTATCCAGGACCTGTGTTTCTTATTCAGGCAAGATAAATCCCATTCAAATAGCACAGACATGCTTTTCTAAGGGCTGTGCTCTTTACAGCTATGCCTACAGATTTGAACCTATTTGCACTTCCTAAGGATGAATCTCAAATATGATGATACTTTGTAAACTTCATAGCAAGATAATAAATGTTAATTCTATGTTCAGCAGTCAAACCAAGCACTTGCTGAAAGTATAGCTCTGCATGTCTTGACAGTTCAGCTATTACACCTGCTTTGCGTTTGAGGCCTAGAAGACTTTTACAAACAATTTCCTAGTGTTTCCTTAGAAAATACAGAAATGGCAAAGAAGGAAAGAAATTTGATTATGCTTTCCTATGTGCTGAAAACAGAGGAACCATAAGTACAGATTCACAAACTCCTGTCCATTTTCGTGAGATTAGTTCAAAATATGAATTAGTTTGAATAGGTGCTTACAGTTATAACTTATTAAAAAGACATGTTAAGTAAATATATTTTAGAGGGCCCTTGATATTTCTGTGCATCATTCTAGTACAGTTTTGCATATATCACCAGAAAGACACTAATATGTGCTTCAGGGAATTGAGAGAAGGAAGAAAAATTTCACCAAATTGTTGACAAAGTCCAGTTAAAAGGTATCAGTAAAAGAATTTAATACTATTGCCGGTACCACTGTGGACTAAAGAAGGGATGTGACAGAACTTTATGGGTTTGAAATTTAAAACCAGAAAGTTGTCAGTGTAATGTATTAAATTTCTTAAAAAATAAGAGTACATAAGAAAGACACATTTAAATTAATTGCAGGAAAAAAATATTCATATGAAAATTGGAAAAAAAAGTCTGTCTAAATAAGCAGCGCAAACATCATCCTTCGATACATTTAAAGTAGGTGAAAAAGAGGATACAATAAAGTAACAGCCTGGCGTGAGAGGAATCTCCTCAGCCCTAACTTGTGTGACTTAGTGACGATAAGACATACTAACTTTCCCAAGGCTTTCAAGATGGCATTTTAGAGTCATTGTAATAAAGGAAAATTCCACTAGGTGGATCTGGTGCTCTTCTAACAGGGATCGAGATTGCAAGAGCACGGCAATTCTGTGCGGGGGCTTTTTGTGCGTTTTTTGGTTTGGTTTGGTCTGTTCTGTTTTTCTGTATTGTTTTCCTAACTATTCTGAGTATATCACAATCCAAACAGTTATATTTGAATAGTAGCATTAATACCATATTTCTTGATTAAGGTTAAAATAGCCTTGGTCAAATAAGACTAAGGTGTTACACTTCAATAATGTGAAATTCAGTTGGTAAGTATTTAGTATTTATCTAACTGCTAATATTTATCTAAACTGCTAGAGCTGTGTTTTACTTCAGCTTTTGAAATTACCTTTCTGAACTTGTAAATTTGTACTGTAACCACAGCAGACTTTTAATTCAATTTTTAAAATGAGATATCATCCATTTAAGTAGAATTTATTGAATTTAAAACATTTTTATCATCTAAGGTGGAATGTGACAACAGAAACAAAACAACTGTACAACCAGTACAACCAGGGGAACTTTCTTTTTGAATGGGCCATTGCTTAAGGTAGGATATTTATTTAAAAAACCACTTCTTTAGAGCTCTGCTATGGCCCAGTGCAGCTGCTTCTACTTTTATTAAGATTAGCTTATAGTTATCACCTTTTCCCTTTGCAATTCCTGTGTTTTACAAGTACATTTTTCTCAGATGGTCTGATATATGCACCTTTAGACATGCAGCTTGCATATTCTCAGCTTATGTTCATCTTTATGGGCTCCTATTGCTGTTTTAGACCCAAAGGAAGGCCTTGGTGCCCCAACACCTCCCAGGTGTGTCAGTCTGGTCTAGAAAAATGGTATTTATTACTACAAATCCTGGCATTTTGAGAAGGCTTAGAACGGGTTGCTCGTCTACAAAAGGTAGGGGATTTTCTACTAAAAAAATCTGAAATGTTCTTCTATTTTTTTTTTCCATTTCTGGTGTTACACAGTTGGTTATTATCACTAACACGGTACATGTTATTAATGCTAAGTAACTACTCCAAATATTTCCACAAAGAGACTACAGAACTTGCTTTGTTTCAGCTGTTTGCATTTTCCTAATGTGCTAATGAATGAATTTCAGAATATTATGGGAAAATAATATAAAAATTACAACGGAACAGATATGATTTTTTGAACTAGTTCAGTACATGTAGTTTTATATTTATTTATGGTGGACACGTAGGCTCATATGCAGCAAATATAAGCCTATTGACAATAGCTCTGCTGAGACATTAGAAGTTACTGTCAGACCCACAGAGGTCCACAATGCAACACAGACTGGCATCAGACCAGAAATGAGCGCTCATGTCATGTACTGCTGACAATTGCAATTCATCTGACATCAATTTTCCAGTTTAAATATTGAGTCCTCACAAATCAGTCTTTCAAAAAGCCCCTGGATCAAATTTCACAAAAAGTAGGAAGCAAAAGGCAAGGACGTTTCATAAATTCTTCCATTTCTTCTGCCCTTTTGAGGTCTTAAACATATCTCTAGGATGAGATTGTCCACTTTACAAAAAATTTGTGTAACATAATCAGTGCTAATTTGTGCTTGGGACACACTTTTCTGAGCTTTTGTTTATGCTGGTTTATATCTAGAGTTTAACAGCACTCTCATAACTAACATGATCATCATCTCCAGAAGTGATGGATACCTTCTACAGATGATTTTTTTTTCTTTAACCCAATGTAAAACCTGCATGTGCATTTGTTATTAAATATGAATGTGCAGAACATCTACCGATTAGCAATTTTCATCTAATGTTATGCCACATAACCTGTGCAGTGAATTTTAACTGAATTGGTGCCCCACTTCACCAGAATCACCTTCTTACTTCTTTTCATGGTAGGTGTAGAATGGAGAACTACTTCAGTCACTGAGCAAGACTAGAAGTATTTCTGTGTACACAAGGATCTCAAGAGAGTGCAACATCCAAAAAACATTCATCAAGAAAAGTAAACAAGTCTGAAAAGAGCTATGGTGTGTTCTAAAAAACACTTATTTGGCTGGCAGACATAGGAAGTTCCATCTTTTTCTGATACACTTTTTCTAAAGCTCATGCCCATCCTTTCATCTTGCCATAGCCAACCATCCATATCAGAAGTATTGTAAAGATGTGATATAAATGCTTTCTAAGCTCTAGAAAGCTTGCCTAAGAATGTCAGGTAAGTAGAAGATCAAATGTGCAATGGATTGTGATTCATTTGTTGAAATACCCTTGTGACCTCTGTTATTCTAGAAAGATGTAAGACCAACTAAAACTAGATATTACAATAAATAAATATGTCTATGGAGAGAAATTCTCTTTGTAGTCAAAGGCAATTAAGCACCCAGTAGCCAGTACAGAAATGTGAGGATTTGCAATATTTATTTCTGTCAGAGTGAAGGTGAAGCAGACATGCCTTGGAAATACAAAAAACCTACTTAGTCTTTCTGATTAAAACCTGGAAACTCCTGAGTTAACAACTAGTGGAAGTTTGCTTTTCAATTATTTTGGCACTGTTACTTGACATAACCAGGAACTATCATTGTAACCAATACTAACGCATTTGTGGGTGTGAAGATTTTTTTCTGAGCAGTACAATAGCAACACTACAAGCACTACCACAACACTCCGGTGCTTCGCTTCTGCCCACGAGCCCTACCTTAAACAAAGGAAGAATACATACTTGGAGAATGCCATTATTCATGATCTAAAAAATGTATGTTTCATGTAAAAACAAAATAATCTTCTGCCAAAATTTGGACATTTCAAGCTTGTCTTACTCCTTGAGATAAAGAACAAAGTCTGTAATTCTGGCACAAAAAACTTTTTCATATGGTTCATAATTGGCATTGCCAGAATTGACCTTGAACTCAGAAGCCTGAAAGTGTATTTCTTCTCTCTTGGTATTTCAAAAGAATCTTTCTATTATGTCTTAAATACTGTTTATCATTGTGAGTTTTATTTCTGGAGTAACCTCTTACGGTGTGTTGTTTCTCAGGAGAACACATAAAATGTCACAGATCAGCCTGGCAGATTTTAAATTATCTTTGTGGAAATTTCCTAAAGACAATTTAAAAAACTACTAGATAGAAAACTTTGAAGGATGGTTTTGATTAGAATTCTGCTTTCACGTGTGTTTGGCAAAGCCATTATTGCATGCATTTCCATCAGGACCAGGATACTACCTCTTAAATTCTGTATAAGTGTCCCTTATTCCTGGTAGATTTGTACGAGCTGCAATTACAAGCAAGCAACAGACATAACCTCTCTGGCGTATGGTACATTACAAAATTAGTTGTGACTTTAGAACAATGAATTCTATAGCTATGTCTGTCTAGTAAATTAAACAGTGTTCAGAAAGTGTCTCCAGGCACTAGTGCACACATTCAGAAGTTCTCAGACACCCTTTTGGTGTATACCTACTAGCATTGTAGAGCTGCTTGAAAAAAAAATGAACTTTTTTTTTTTTTTGCTTCTTCCTCTATTTTTCTGCTCATTGCATTATATCCTAGTATTCCAGAAAAAGTGGGAGCGCTTGTGACCTCAGCATGGTTTTTACCCTGGTATTGTAAGGTATATACGTACATGCATTAAATCACCTTAAAAGTCTCCTGTGCTATCTGCAATGACAATGTGTATATTTAATTCCTAGTCCTTTTTGTCTCAGTTATACCAAAATTTATCTTGATTACTGTCTTGTAGGACAACACTTTATATTCAATTCTAATGACTTGGATCTAAATAGGGAGTTTTAATTAGTGACAAAAGTTTTCCATTTCTGTCTTTTTCACAATACAGTCATACAAGGAGCAGATGAAAGGTTTAAATTTTAATGTGTGCTGCAACATACCCTTTTGATTTGTGTTGTAAATACTATTTGGCAGCCTGCCCTTATTACTGTGTTTATTGCTATACATAATTTTGAAAAATTACTTTAACAGTTGATACAAAGTATGGGTAAGAATAATGTGGGTATTAGCGGCTATATATCTTCCATTATTGTCTTGTTTCCAACAATTTTTCTCTACTTTTTAGTGATTTCAGGTTCTATGATACCCAGGTTTTTTGATTGCTTTCTAATTTTGACATCAGCTGTAAATGAAAGTCTGCTACTTCTTCCATTGCTCACTCTATAGACATTACTACACTAACATTGTAAACTCCTCAAAGCAGGGATCACCCTATTATCTGCACAATACTTGTCACAGTGACCTTCTGGCTCATAATCACTGTTTCTATCCACTGTAGAAGAAAAATTAGCTGTATCCATATTTTATTATGAATTATTTTAATTTTATTTCCATTTCCATTTGATCAGGTAAAAAGCAAACAAAACCGAATCTTCCTGCTGTCCAGCACCAACAGGGTGGCTCTGTTTGCCAGCACTGCAGTACAAAGGTGTGATTTCAGAGGTCTCATATGTCCTAGCTTACCCCATGGAAGCTGTTTTATCCTTTGCAAATTAATTGTTTAGTCCCAAATTTTACCCAAGAGGATATCTGTTGAAACTCATGGTACCATAGATGTGGTGCTGTCAGTAGCTCTGCCACCTGGGTACATCAGCACAGGCTGAGGTCAAACATCTGAGCAGCTGTTCAGTTGGTGCTTATGTATGTCTCAGCCTGTGACTTGCTTCCATTGGGAACTTTTGCCTATCTCATGGTAGGGCAGGAATGCACAGGGGCAGCCTGATGCCAGGTTGACTGTGCTGCAGGGGTTCAGTGGTCAGATGTGCCTGGCAAGTGGGGTAGGGTGGGTGCAGGCAGCACCCCCATGATGGCTACAGCCTCTTTCCCTATGACTGGCAATGCCTGAGCCAGAAATTAATCAAATTCTCTGTGCGACAGCAAAGGAAGTCTTGAGTACTGTTATTTAAAACTGCAGTCTTTCAAAGCTGAGCTAAGCTGAGGTGTAATGCCTGCTGCAGAGCCCTATGGTCTGTTTTATGGAGCCACTTTGCAGAACATTTAAAGCATTGTGTTACCATTGGTGCTGGGATGGAATGGATTTTGAGAATAGATAGAACAACAAGATTTAGCAGGAGTCCAGAAACTACAGGGTCCCACAAGACCAGGAGCAACCCAGGGCAGCAGAGCAGGGCCTCACAGCCTAGCCCCATCCCACTACCCTAGCCAGGAGCAGGGCAGCCCCAGGCCCATGGATGGGTGCCAGGATCAGGCCCAGTGTCAGGAATGAGGTCGGACATGGCCCAGGGTTGTTGTGCAAGGCTGCCCCATGGCCATGTCTGGGGGGGCCTCATGACATCAGGGAGTCCAGAAGGGATGTACTCTGGTCCCTCACCAGAAGCTTAGAGGTAGTAGAATGCAACATGACAATGGCATGTGACAAGTGGCTTCTTTTATTGCTCCAGTTGTTAAAATACTCCAGAATGTAACAATCTTCCTGTTTATACAGTTCAAAATGTATCAGTAATTTTTTATTGATAAATTGAGGTGGTTTAGATCTTTTGGCAAGGTCATAGGTTTTGATGTAGTAGTCTACTTGCTGACATTATAGAATCACAGAATCATGGAAGGCAAAGGGGTTGAAATGGACCTTAAAGATCATATTGTCTTCATCCCCACTGCCATGAGCAGGGACACATCCCACTACACCGTGTTGCTCAAGGCCTTATCCAACCTGGCCTTGAGCACTTGCAGGGTTGGGTAATCCACAGCCTCTCTGGGTAACCTGTTCCAGTTCCTCACCACCCTCACAGTGAGGAACTTCTTCCTGGTATCCAACCTGAATTTCCCCTCTTTCAATATGCACTCATTACTCCTTGTCCTATCACTATAGTTCCTTATGAAGAGTCCCTCTCCGGCTTCACTGTAGGTCCCCTTCAGATACTGAAAGGTTGCTATGAGGTCTTCAGGCAATCTTCTGTTCTCCTTTATCCTTTATGTCAAAATCTGGGTGTAACAGAGATCCCTTTGCTGAGGTTCACTGGTGCTTAGATGTAGCAGGTTACCTTTAGAGAAACTCTTTAGGTTATAGGTAATAATACAGTAACATTTTAAAAGTTTCTACTCAAGAATTATTTCTAGGATGTCTGACTTGTCATTCCTTTGTGTGTCACAGTCTAGCTCTTTCAATTAAATTGAATAAGAAGCCTGGTGATTAAGTTATTGTTAGGTTTGGCTTCTCTATATTTCTGTAAATTAATTTCAAGCTTTTATAGGTTTATAGACATCAAGTTGATCAGACTATGCATGATGGTAGAAAGCTGACACTTTCCACGAAACACACATTCTTGCCATTTAGTTCTTTTTCAGTTGCAAATATGAGAAATTGAGCTATGTTGGATGAAATGTTGTGTTTATTGTTAGCAAAGAAATATATTTGTTAGTTAATGTAATATTTAATTTCATGAAAATGTAGACAGATTATTTGGTAATTTTAGTCCTTGATATAAGCATATTAGTTCATTATCCTTGTGACTTTGTAGGCTTTCTCCAAGGTCAGTGGAGGGAAATAGGTACCTCCCATGGCTAATTATCATGTGTTAAACTGTTGGTTCAAAGGTGATTGTATGATGGGGAATAAATTCATGCTAATACTCAGATTCCATGTTTCTCAGTTCTGTTCTGTTGAAAAGTTTCCTCTTTACCTCTGGATAGTCATCTCTCTGAGAGCAATGTTTGCATCACCGTAGTGACTGAGTGTTGAGTAATATGCCAGAAAACTTCCGAGCTTCATGAATCACCATATCTGAGTGGTGTGGTGATTCTCTGGGTTGATTTGGAGGGCGAGGCAGAAATAATTTCAGAATGTTTCTGATCATTGTTATAATCATTTTGAAGTGATCCAGTAGCTTATTGTAGTCAAGTCTCTCCTATGTCAAATACATCATATATGTTGAACAAAGAAATGTTCTTACCCACTATCAGAACCAGACAACAGCCAGAGGAGTCAGAATCTATATACTTTTTGAGATGAAGTTTGGATTTGGGGGATAATTCAGAGGGCAGGAAGTTTCATCTAAAAAGATTTGAAAGCAATTTATCTTACATCTGAAGCAAAATACTTCCACTCAGTAAAAGGTCATATATCCCATAGTTGTGGGAAAATTGATACAGACTCCAAAAAATGTAGTACTGTTTGATATTTCTGCCACATGCACCCTCCTAATAGATTGGTGGGAATCCTCTGATTGACGCTTTTGTTATCTAGCAGCATTTACAGCCTTGGAGCTTGAATTTTCTATTTTCATCTGCTGTAAGAACATTGGCAAACTAGCAGAGCATATGAGCTTTTTAAGTATTTAAGAAAAACAGTGAAGTCCTTCGTATGATGAAACCGCATATAGGTTGTAGAAAGCCATCATGGCCATTCTTGGCTGTTGAATTTAGATAGCATAAGGTAGGTTCTGGTAAAGTTAAAGACTATTTAAAGGAAGGTTCTTTGAGAGAACTAGTGGTAAAGAGTCTGAGTTAGATTGCTAACTCAACATGGTTAGGGACTGTTTGTGGGCTCTGAAATTAAGTGTCATGAGCTGATACCTGTTCAGCAAAAATCTTCTTCTTACTTCTAAAAGAACCGGTGATCGTGTCTGAACTAGCTACTGAGAATGGTCCCTGGAGCAGGCTGTCATGTGAGCTATGCCACAGAGAGTGCTAATTTGCCATCCCAGGGTGAAGGCTATCAGTTAATTAACATGTATGATCAGCAGTGTGGTGCCTGAGCTCACTCCCTGGCTCCATTCCACTGAGCAGTTTAGCCATAAACAGAGCTATCCTTGCTGGAGTGAGCAGCTTTTCTCTGCAGGTTTCAGGCTCGCTAATGGGCATTGCTGATTGATTCAAAGGCAAGTTGTGATTTAGTCTTATTCAGAGGGTTGCTGGTTTGTTTCTCTTGCCTTGCTTTGTAAATTGATGCTAACCCTTCTGTTGGAGCACTGACAGAACTTGGTGACTGAGATGATAGGTAAAAGACCAGGTTATACCTCATTCTCTTTCATGCAGCCTTACTGCATTTTTTAATGAGATAAAGGCAACTTCTGAGCAACCTAGCCAAGTAGTCTGGTTCTGTGTGTACCACAAAAAGTGCCTGAAAGACAGTCACAAGTCCCATTCTACAGGAATTAGAAAAGAATTTTGAATATATACAGCAGCTAATCAAATCCAGATCACTGATCTTTTACTCTTGGGTGCAATGGGTGAATTAGGTTTGCAGCAGCCTGTATTTGTTTTTATGAGAACTATAATTCTTTCTTTTCCTACTGCACAAAAAGGACTCTTTTCCCAGAAGAGGTTAGAGAAAAACACCAGGAAAATATGAAGCTGTAGTCTCAGACTTTAGCTTTTGTTCACACCCTGCCCCAGTTCACTCTCCTGTGCCATAGGATGATATGACTCTTTTTGCATCTGGGTAGTTTACAGAGCCAACAGGAGGCAAATGCTTACTTCTTGAGGCTTAATTCATTCATTCTCCTTACTTAGATGCATTCTGCAACCTGTATTATAAGAATTTCTATGTGAGGTTGGTTCCTTTTGACCAAAAGACCTATTTACATGTCAGTAATTACTATATAAGCTGATTTTGCTAAAATCTGCAACCAACAAGAAGATGCACTGGCTCTTGCATCTTGGAAGAATATTAAGAAACACAACTTCTTGTTTTGATTACTTGAAGCATTCCAGGTATCATTCAGAAGCTGGTGACAACAAGAGTGATGGGACTGAATACTAAACCCTGTATTTCTAAGAATGGAAAACAAATGAATCTCTGTGCTAGGGTGATACATTTGCTTCTTCCTAAATGATTTGGAACAGATTGTGAAGCTTTTTGCATTTGCAGAGCCTACCATGTTATTGAACAGCACCAAAGAACAATCTCCTGTATAATGAGGGGAGGGCAGGTATTACAGAAAGCATTCAAAATGGTGACCAAGAGAAAGAGCACCCCTGGAAGGGAAAGCACCTCTCTGGACCTGCAGGAGAGCTTACTATAAGCAAACAGAGGGCGTTCAAAAAAAATGAAGACACCAGACAAGGTATTTTGTTTTTTAATGTCACAGCTCTTATGGGTGTGTGGTTTTGGGGGCAATAGATACCATATTTTATAATTTTAGCAGAGAGCATCCAGGACATGATGTATGTTTTCATTAATGTCTCTACCAACCACCTGCATAAGTCAATCACAATATCCATTATAGACCATTTCTTAGTTTTACATTTCACTTTACGATGCTGCTGGGTTTTAATACTCACTTCTGATGTAAGAATTATGTTAGCCTCCAGAGTAAAAATGGAACCTCATTGTTACTGTAAAAGTGCCTTGTAGAATATGAGTATTCCAAAGAAGAAATAGAAAATATTAAATCAATTTACTAGAAACCAACTTACTTTTTTATTTGTAGCCTATTTACTATTAATGAATTGATCAACATGTTTAACTCATGGCACTGGAATAGCTGTCTGTCTAGTTTTTCAGTCTGTAATTGCTTAGGTGGCCACTTTGCATTATCAAGGTTTTCTCTCTGTACTGGTTTACCAAGTTTGACTTTTGTTTAATGAATTTATTAATACTGATAGCTGAAGTTTGTGAGGCCAAGAGGTCTTCCACATCTTCTGTAACTCATGCTAACCAGTGCAAATAGGACCTTTTGGGTTAGGACTGAGCATGCAGGTTTGCTTTATCTACTACTGTACTCTGATTTGACCCTCCAAGTAGGAGCATTTCCATAGAGGTGATTTTTCAGTAGTAAGGTTGAGCTCCTCAGAGGATCTGAATCAGTGTTTCTTCACTGCCAACTTATCTTTTACGTATTGTAGATCTAAAACTTGATGAGAAATGGAGCACACAATATCACTGCTAACCTCGTCATACCTTTCATTTTTTTTCAAGATGTTACAGCTGAGAGTGAGAAGACATTACATGCAGTCATACAACAACAGAAAAAGGCCAAGAGAGAGGTCAGCTGCATAGCAACTGAACTTCTGGAAGAGCAGAAGACTGAGGCAACATGTCTCCCTCGTTTTATGCAAGGAATCATGAAGACAGGCTGAATTGCCAAAGCCCAGTAAAATAAGAAAGGGCAAGAGAGTAATCAAAAATAAGATGTGAACACCTTTAATTTTCCATAGAGTTTGCATGCTCAGCGTATCAAAACAGTACTGAAAAAAAGGGGATCAGTAGCAACAAAAAAAATACTGCAGAAAAAAGTAAGATAGAAAGAGAAAATAATCTCATAGGATTCTTTTTTTGAAGAATGAAGACAGTTAGCAAAACGCTTGGCCAAGTTGTCAGTGTCCTTGGTCAAGTTCATTGTATATCAAATCTGAATTAGCGGAGAAGCAGAACACTTTTGTCTCCTGTAAAACTGGTAAGAAAAAGAAAAAAAGCAATGGTAGAAAAGGATTTTCATTAAACATGAATAACAGTCCTTTCTTCTGCAAAATGTGATATTCCATGAGTATCCTGGTTCTGCTTTGTGAGACTAAAAATCTCAGAGAACCTTCTGGAGGCATCTGTACCCTCTGGAAGGCAAATTCCTCCAAACTTCCTTATTGAGTTCTCTCATTAGAAACAAAAATACAAGCAGCAATACTCTGTTCCTTCCTGCTGTCATACAAACATAGGTGTCTGTATTTTAAGACATTAAAGCTGCTGTAATATATCTATCTTTTTGCTCCTTAGAGAATGATACCCAGGTTTGTGACCAGACTGTGCTTTGCTGCCAGCATGCCAGTCTGGAGTGGCATATGCCTGCCTACCATGTGTCCAGCTTAGTGTGGCTGGACTTTATTCAGGGAATAAAAGTAAAATTTCTTTCAAGACACCCTGTACCTTCAGTTCTTGGTAACCTCATTCAACTATGACTATAGGAAAGGTAAGCACAGGCTCACTCTTTTTGCCTGAGTTATGTCAGGACTGTAACAAAGCATCAAGAGGGAATCACAGTTTTGCTGTTAGTGAGCAAAACCAGTTTTTCTCTGAAACCATTTCTTTGTTTCCACAGACTCCTTGCCCTTCATATTATCCTTCTGTCTTCTCTTGCAGAAGCAAGGGTGAATGAGGAGAAGTAACCCATTGGCAGCTTTTCATGTTATTGTTCATGTCCATTGCTGAATCATGAGAATGAATTACAGAACAATCCTGAATTTAGAGAAATAATTGTTTTTCACATTTCACAACAGTTAGCATTAATTTTAATTATTTAGTCCATTAATAAATGGCATCTTCACAGTGCATTGCACTGCCCTCTCTGTCTCTCTTTACCTTTTAATTCAAAAGGGTTCCACCTGTATAAGATACCTGACACCATGTCTCCTATTCTTCTTGCATTGCTCTGTCTCTCAGGCCATCCTCAGAGTCATCTACTTGAAATATGAATTTTAAAATTGCAAGCACTGAAGTAAAAATTGCTCATATAGATTGTTTTTAATTACTACTAATTCAGTTGTCCCACCTTGCAACTGTTTGTGTTTTGTAGACTTGAGGGAGAGTGGTCTCCTCAGTGTCTTGGGTAGACAAAAAAAACCCACACAAAAGCTCTACTGTGGGCCATCATTCCCAAAGCTCAAACTGAGGTCCTGGCCTTCCAAACAACTTTCCTGTTTCCTGTTGAGCACATCTCAAATAGAGTTCTTCTGGGGGAATTCACAACTCCTCAAAGCACTATCACATTATTCTTTTGTTACTGATTAGGGAAATATTAGCCCATCTCCATTTTTGAAGGTTGCTTTTCTCGCTCAGGTTTCTTCCTGTTTCTAGCAACTACCCAGCAATAGAAGTGGTTTTAGTGGAGATTAAGTGATCCCTGCACAGACCATTTCACTGACTGCAGGTCTAATGCCAGACTGTTGAGCTGATGGAGCAAATCCTCTTGGGCTTATGTTATGATTTAAGGCTTCATGCTAAATTAACAGTTTTAAAGGTTACAAGTAATTTTTATGCACAGCATCAAATTCAAGAAATTATATTTTTCTTTTGCTTCTTCATGATCTGTTTGCATAGAAATCTGTGACCCTATGTTTATCCAAATGCATAGTACATATTGATTATATGCAAATAATCAATCTCTTTGGGTTTTTTAAATGAGAAAATGCCAGAAAACTAAAGCAAAAACATTCTTACAATAAATTCATTGGCATAAAGTTAATTTTCTTCTGTTTGTACTGTAAGTCATATAGCATACTTTCAGCAGTTGTAACAATGCTGAGCTCTTTCAAAAACAATTTTAATAAAAATTGTAAACTATGTAAAAATGACTGATTGTATTCTGTCATAGCTAAAAACTTATGTAAATAATATGGTAATGAGTAAGGGTGTAAATGTTGGCTACTATGAATGATAGTGTTCTTGCTTTAAAACATTTTTACTCTTATTTCACAGCTTGGTATTTGATATTGGTGATGTCTAGAAGTTTCAAATAATTCATGGCAGATAATTGATTTAATTAGTTTTATCTCTGTTTCTGCATGTGATTTTGTCATGAACATCTTATAATTTTCTCAGGAGTATGCATGATATTATTTCTTGGAGTGAGTTTTAGTGTATGTATTGTTCATAAATATTTCAAATTCAACATCTAAGCTGCTTTAAAGAGCTTTGATTGGATATATGAGTCATACAGTATTTTTGTGTTCCAGGACTGGTTAAAAGAATCTTGTAATTTTTTTATGACTAGTCACATTTCTAAGTTCAGTATTTGCTCTGTTCTTATTCTCTTTTCTGTGAAACTGTTCTGCTATTTGACTCCTTTGCCTGAATAGGCACACAAAACTAGCCCCAAAATGAGTCTAAACACAGCCACAGTAGAGGCAGCATTTTTCCAAGTAAATATTTCTGGAAATTCTACTCAGGTAGATATACACCTCTCACCAACTGGCCATTTTAAATATGCTTTGACATACTTTGTTGAACTGACTTTGTGATGGGAGTATTTAGATCTTGCAAGCTGGAGGAGGAGGAAGGGTAGAAAAGGTCATTTGCAATTTTTAGGTATTTTGTGCTGTGGTGAAGGAAAGGCATTTAGTGTTCTATAATATCTGAGTTCATAGAATCAACACTGAATGCTAGACCAAAAATATCTGGATGCAACTATATACTCATTTTTGCATTCATAGTTTGCCTACTCTGATGCCACTTAAATGAACTAGCCCTTAAATTAATACTTGATTCTACAACACGGTTGAGAGGTGTCTGTGTTTTTCTTACTCTAAGTTCTGCAACTAAATCAGAAGTGTATTTCTGACATGTCGTTATTCATAGGTAGTGATTAAAAGTTAAAGCTCTGAGCCACTCATATCCCAAGGCAGCTGTTCTATTTTGCTGATACATCATGCTGAATTAAGTTGGTCTCTTTTGACCTGAGCATCTAATTCACAGGCCCCATAATGGAAATAAATACTTTGTTACATTTTGATTGACCTGCCCTTTACCTCAAATAATTTGTGGAAGAGATAGAAATAAACAACATCTATTGATTAGTGATTAGTTTAATTTGAAAAAATGTCATGCATGTGAATTAGTATAGGCTCATACCCCAGATGTCACTAAGGTCCCATCAATAATGGCATTTAATATATGTACTTTAACCATAACTAACAAAATTTATTAAAAATATTTCAATGAGACTGATTCAAAATGAAGAATATGCTTAAATTCTTTGCAGACTTGAAACATATAAGAATGGCAAATTCTCTGTCATTTCCCCTATGGCTCTTCCTGCTCTGTGGTAACTAAAACTACACATATGCTAGTCTAAACAGGGCGAATTTTATGTACTTTACAGCAAGCCCTAAGTGCACCACAGAGTTCCTTCAACCCAGTCCAAGATTCTGTAATTTTGCTACATCAGACACAGACATCTTAATTGCCAATGATCTTAGACTCTTGTCAAGTAGCATTTCCAGGGCTACTGTGACCACCAAGACCATTAGTTGTGTGGAGTTTAAAATAGTATCTGTCAGGTTTATTGAAATTGGTGTATGTCAATCTTCACTTTCATTCCCTTCTATTGTCTCAGGTAGGAGTTGACACTGTGTTTCCAAACATATAGCAAGTACTGCTCTCAGTTTTATATCTTCATTTTAGAGTAGATTTAGCAATCTGAAGACCTATTCTGAAACTGCAGAAGGGGAGCTGAGGGCAGAGCATGGCCAAAGTTTCCACAAACTACTATCCCTCTCTTAATTGTGTACCTTAATTGCATCATTTTTTATTTCAAGTAATTAGCAGATACTCCTTCTGACAAGCTTACACAAAATTGTAAGCTGTCCCCAGTAAACAAATTATTATCTTAAATATCTAATAGACACAATTAAATGCATGTTATTTTTCTGGAGCTATTCCACCACTTAAAACAAGTAATGCTCTGGCAACAAACTCTGTCTCTAGAAAAAGACGAACTTTTATATTTTGCCCTTTACAGAAATGTGCTTTGAAAATCAGCAACACCATCTAGCAGCCAGAAAGGGTAATTAATAGCTTTCTCTAACTATGAAAATTCATTTAGAAAAATAAACACAAGGATATCCCTTATATTTTATGATGGCTTGTTCTTCTGCCTTTTTTTCACGCAGAGGGACAACCATACCTTACATAGGATCCCAGCAGGAAAAACCCTAGAAATTCCTGGAAGCCCTGCCATCTGTTGGAGCATAGCAGAATGGGAGCTCTCAGATATATAGGAAGTTTTGGTCCATCACCTCTTCTACACTTTCTGTAAAGAAAAGAAGATAACACACAGCCCTCCATTTGAATTTTGGGTAAGCCTCTTTAACATAATTCTTATACAAGGATGTTGCTGGCTTACCTGAGGCCCTCTGAGATCACCAGTTTGGGATCATCATTGTTTTATTATATGAAGTAAAAATGAAGTAGTAAAGATGTAGAAGCTAACTGGCACCAAATGAATGCAGGTTTTGCAATATTTTTTTTCATGTATGAGCTTCATATCCTGAGGCAATAGCTAAAGATCATTGTTATTTATCAGTATACATACTTGGTAGCACAAAAGGAATATAAAGGTTATTTCCACAGGAAATGGCTTTGCAGTGGTAATATCCCATGGACAGCCTTTTAGTGAGTAGAGCAGCTTTATTCAATATTCCTGGCCTTCCACAAAAACATCCTGTGTCTGCTTCTTTTCTCCCTTTTTAAAAACAAAGGTAGACAGATAGAAGAAGCTGAATGAAATGGCATAAAAGTATTTCTTGTGCAATCTCTTTCAGTGTACCATTTTAAACAGATTATTGTAGATATTGAGATAACCACTCTTTTTCAATCTATATAAAGACAGCGATAAGGCATATTTGTTATGAAGGAGCATAGGGATCAAAAATAATCTTCTGGCAAACAGCATGATGGAATAAGAGCAGAAAGGTCACAGTAGACAGCATCTGGGTGGAATGTGACAAGGAAGAAATGGAGATGAATGACTAGTCTTAGATTAAAGATTCTCAGAAGTGTCTTACAGTAATCATCATTGCAAAGGTGATTAAAATAGCACGCTTAGTCATGTTGTATCCACTAATCTGGAGATGGAACATTATTATACAGCAGTTATTCACATGTGTAGTACATGCAGGCAGAATTTTAAAATGGTACATCCCATTTGGCTTGTGAGTCAAGCTAAGATTATGGAACACCCATTTAATTGCCTCTGTAATGCCACAGCTGCAGTATGTGTATTTCTGCATTCAAATACTAGAAGCTCCTTTCCCTGCTATTTTAGCTCATTTTACCTTCATTCTCTTCACTTCCCTGCTAAATCAGCTGCCCAAGGCCTACAGTGAAAAATGGATTTTCTGCAATCTTCTAGCCTCTTGCACCCAACTGATCTTCAGTAAATCAGGAACTGGCAACGTTTCTTCTCAAAAGGGAAAAACCTTTTGTACTCTGCCTGAACAAAACATTGCTGACATTCTTAACAGACCATCAGACACCAATCTGCTCATGAAATCTTCCTACATTATTTTCATCAAGTTTTGCATAACAGTTATGCTCTGTTATTAGCAATTATGCTCAGTTATGCTTTAATCTATCCAACCTTCTCTTATAATTCATGGAACTAATTCCTCTGCTTCATAATCATATACATGATCTGAAAATTCGTGCATGCAGCCTGCATACTGGAAACTTTAGACTACCACACTATTGCATTAGTTGTAGTTTATCTTTTTTCACATCAGTTTTGAAAAAGATTCTTCATCTTTGATAGTTCCTGACCTGAAGGGATTCTAGTTTGCTTGTTCTCCTTGTAAAGGCAAGTGACCCTGAATATCCTGCAGCCTCTGAGAAATCTAAGAAAATAACTAAATATTAAAAGAGACCTTGTTCAAATGTCTCCAAGGTGAATAAACTGTCCCACATGCACCTTTTGTATCCACTTTTTTCTAACATTCTATTGTGTATATAGAGACTGATTAAGAAAGGCAAGATATTCATTTAACTAAAAATATTTTCATTTAAGTAATACTAGAATTTAGAATCTTAGGATGAGAATGTAGAACATAGCGAGACTACCTTATCTTTGATACTTTTAACTTGTGAATGGAGAATGATTTCAAGACTAGAAGAAAATAATTGGCATTATTATTGCAAAAGCATCTATAAAAATAGAAAAATTAGATAGGAAACTGTGTTCATCTTCCACAGTTCAATACAGTATGTTGTTTCTTGATTAATCAAGGTAATAGCTAAACAAAGAACATAACCTTAGAGGGAGCTGCAGTCCCTGATGTAGGCAGCTCTGTGAAGGCTTAACCTCCAGGGTATTTGCAGGAGACACTGGCAACTTACCTAGTAAGAAGCAATAGAGCTGTGTGATTGCAGTCTGTTTGTTTTCATTTGTTCTGCCAAGAAGTTGTGTATGTTGGACAAGACACATCCCTTCTCTAGCATGACTATGATGCTGCAAGTCACTGATCTACTCTGTGCTCAATTGTGTTGTATAGACATAATTGAAAATGTTTCTTCTCTGAAAAAGTGTAATTATAAGAAATTACAAAATATTATCTCTTTTCATATATATTCTGTGATATTACCTGTATTTCATTTTAGTCTCCTTTTTTTTTATTCATGCAGAGGAAATTCTGGTGTAGTGCCTGGCAAAATGATTTCTCAGGTGTCATCACTTCCAAATCCCCTGTGATACCCAGAAGATTTTTCAAGATTATCTTGCATAATTTCACTAATAAGGGACAGCTGTCTACAGAACACAATTATAAAAATTGGTTGTAGATTTATATATTTTTAATACATTTCAAGCCGTCTTTTCATTGCTCCAGTTTGGACTATAGATAATGATAAATTAAAAATTCAAATAATTAAGGGCACAGACTCAAATAGGTGTGTCCTTTCAACCAACAAAATAAAACTATTACTGATATTTGCTAGCCCACTGTAGGGAGCTGTGCCAAGCTGTTTTCCCCAGCTGAGAGCTTCCAGGGTAAATAGGCAAGAGCTTTTTCTTTCTTATTCCTCCTCATCGTCTGTGAAATGTATTCAACTCAAACAAGAGATTGGCCTCTTCCCAGGGGATCCAGAACATCATATCCCTAGAAGCTAATATGCTCTGCTCTGCAGCAGTACCCTGAATCTTATTCAAGAATCAAGATACTGTCTGTTCTGCCATAGAAAAGAAGGCTTTTGCCAGATTTTAATCATGAACCATATAACCTAATAGCCTGTTTAGAAACATCTCTTCCACATGGTGCACATTTCCTTTTCTTATCTTAGGAATTCTTCTACTCAGTTCAATTATTAATGTTATTCCTTCCTGCTTTTCCCTCTGTTTCTCTTCAAATAAGACTCAGAATTAGTCAATTTAGTTACTGTAAAAATTCAAAATCATTCTCAAAGTAAAAGTTTCTCACTTGTCTGCCTCAGGGTAAAATTTGGTATTTTTAGATTCTACAGTGCCATTTTTCCCAGATGACTCCAAAAATATATCTGAAATTGTTTTATAAGTACTCTGAGTGTTCTGTCATTTCCTCTTATTTGAGGTGGCAATAATTTTGATGGATTCACATTGCGAAGTTACATTTTAGCCTTCATTGCACTAATAGAAAACAGGTTTTGAAAATGAGTTTGAAAGGCATTGTTCCTTAGAGACTGGACTGGCAAGAAAAGAAATCATAAATCACTATTGCCTAATTGTAAGGGCACACAAGAAAAGAAACAAAGTTCAATAAAACTCCAAATTTACTAAAAAATCTTCATTAGAAAGGAAGGCATGACCATGATAGCATTTATTGTAGTTTTGATGGAAGAAACTCTTCTTTCAAGGGTGTAGAATTTCACCAGGGAAAATTAAAAAAAAAAAAACAACCAACAACCAAGAAGCAGGGAAATGAGCATAAATGTTGCCAAGTATACAGTGGGGCATATGTTTTTTTCTCTTGGCTGATATAAACCACATCAGACTTTTAAAGGTGCACTTGACCACATGGTAACATTGTGACACTGATTAGAGCCTTCCTTTATTGCCATATGTTTGTTGAAGGTAAAGTGCTTTTGAACAGGAGCACAGCCCAGATAACTTTACTGTTCCTGTTGCTCTAGAAGCTGTAAGAATGGTGGTATGCTGAGCATCTGAGAAATAAGAGTGGAAAGTAAATATAGATATAAAGATAAGCAAAAAAGAGTCCTCGAGAGAGAGGAGAAGGGGCAGTAGGAATCAACATGAAGTCCAACAAAACTTTCTCAGTAAAACCTCCATCTATTCCATTGTATAGGTATTGACTCTGCTTCTATTTATGAGGTACCATTGCTTAATATTAGAGTGTTATTCCAATTTTCATTCCCCTTTTAATGCTTAGGACTTGTAGCAAGATATTCTGGTATGATATGTAATTGTGGAAAAGGTCTCATGGAGCACAGCACAGTAGATAAGCATTAGTATCTTAGAAGAACATCATTGGATTAGTAATGAACTATATAATTTGATGCTGTATGGATAAAGATGGTAACAAAAAATAATCACAGTAGCCTTAAGTTATCACAGTTCTATTAAATCTTTGGACAGAGAGTCACCGAGGCTTCAGGGGCCACAAGTGGGATTTTTCACTCTCTCTCACTCCTTCTGTCCAGCCAGTCCGATCTCAGTGGACTAAAGTCATGGGGAAGCTACGATCTGCCTCAGCATTTGTGAGGGAGAGGGAGGAACACTGCAGGCTGTGGGGAATGGTTTGTTTCAGGGATTGTACATCCCCTCTGTAGGATGACTAGCAGGTAGTGTATCCCCAGCTTTCAGGAAAAAAACTGTATTAAGTGGTCAAGGAGCAAAAGCGAACAGTATTGGACCAGGGAACACTGTACAGAACCAAGAACCAAGTTCATACTGTGGTGACCATCATGCTTGCTACATGCCTAATAACTCTGGTATAGTTTAGTATTGCATCCTTTTTAAATCTCAGCATCATTAGTTGTGTGATCTGGTAATGCATGATGAGAATGTGTCTACACTGATGCAGATACTGATTTTTTTTTTAATAGCAAGAAGAAGTGAACTCCTCTGAGGTCACACGTACACATTCACATTTTCTTGCAGCTAGATAAGCTGAGGAATTAGGAGCATCATATACAGCCTGTTCATTCTTTTTGGATCTGAAATCCTTCAAAGCTGACACAAGCTGTTAATACCAAGTTGTTAATACTGCTGTTTGATGACTCTGGAATGGACTATGTGAAATGTATTTCATGGTTGCCATCCTAGCTTCTATATTTGCAAATTATCAGTGTTGTTGGTTAAAGACTATGTGTACTCAGAGGCAAAGTTATTTGAGTCTGTGGAGCTCATGTTTGCAAAATGGTGGGAAGAGTGCTGGCAAGGCTGTGGGGAGGTTTGCAATGGGAACCGATGTATTTCTCCAGTAGGGGAATGTGAACTTGAAAGAGTGAATGAAATGACCAAAAAAGATTTGAATAAATACATAGACATTTGGAAGCAGTTAAGAGAAAGGCTGAGTTAAATATGAACACTAACAAAAAAAAAGTAAAATAATAACAAACTGAATAATAATGACAATTGAGAAGATTAGAAAGAACAATTCACAGGACAATGAATAGTGCATAGGATGAAAAGGGAGAAAATCTCAAAATTACAATATAATTAATTGCTGTTATATTTATATCCCTGAAAGATGATTATTTTAAAATTCTTTTTTTTTCTAAGCTAGTTACTGGAAGATACTGTATACCTAGATAGGTGGATCATCTTTTTTTTTTCTTTTTTTTTTTTTAGGAGATCAGGCAAAATACATTTCAAGTTATTTTAACTATTGAAAGTAGTTTTTTCACTGTCCATCTATTATGTGACAACCAAAAATTATTAAGGAAAGGATGTATTTTCTGGTTACAAAAGCCTGTTTAAATATTTTTTACGCTATTAATAAGGTGATAGTCGTAAATCAATAGCTAGTGATAAGATCCCAGTATGGTACATTACTTTTTCCGTTATTCAAGACAGATCAAGTCATGTTATAAAAAACGATTTCACATGTACATAAACTCACATTTACGATCAGCAGTAGTTTATTTAGGGGATATCAAGTAAAATCACTTTTTAAATAATTTTACCGGGTTTTAACTTTTGCAGGCATTCCTTCTCCTTTCATCTGAAATTGAGATGTTAACAAGCTGGTGTTTCTGGAGGAGTGCATTAGGTACAATTACATAATATTCTGGACAGATACTGACACATTAAGAAATCTTTTTGTGATGACTGTTGCGATACCTACTAAAAAAAATTCATGACATTACAATCAAACTCCACTGATTCCTTCGTTTTTTTGCCCCTAGCTAACAATATTTTCAAATGATTTCAAAACAGATTTCAAAACATTATTTCAAAATTATGTTAAACAGCAGGTGGGAACATTGGTGATTAATGTGCAATTCATATGAGTAAGTTGCTCTGAATAGATGAGCAGTCATGATGACTGATGACTTTGGAAAGCAAGGAAGATCATTAGTACCTTCATGCATCAAGAAGAGATGGAGGTGAGACCAAGTATTACTTCTACAGGCTATTATTCTGAAGTAGCTTCAGCTGGTGGGGCAAGACTTGGGGAGGGGGGGGAGGGTTGGCACTTCAGAACATAGCAGGCAGAACACAAAACATAGGTCTGACAACCTAGATGAAGCTGTAGTTTGAGCTGTAATAGGAGTGCACTTTATATCTTGTATCAGTGTTTAGCCACTGCCATCTGGAAAGCTGCTTCTTTTTCAGTCACATATGCCTATAATCAGCCATTTTAATGTTGCTAAGTCAACCACTGAAGGTGTTTCAATAAAGACAGGTACTCTGATTAGTCAAAATATGCCTGCACTGACCATAAAACTTGGATTAAAAAAGATGAATTACAGATTTTAGTCCCTAAATTATAGTCAAGTCAAGCAAGCACAAGACAGGACCATGTTTAATCTGGACAAGGATGTCAAGGACGACAAGAAGGGCTTTATCAAATACATCAAAAACAAAAGAAAAACAAACAATAATGTGAGCCCACTGCTACATGGAGGGGGGATCCTGGTAACAGAGGATGAAGAGAAGGTGGAGTTACCGAATGCCTTCTTTGCATCAGTCTTCACTGACAAGACCAATCCTCAGGGATCTGACTCAGGAGACCAGGATGAAGGAATGTTGGAAGGAAGACTTGCCCTTGGTCAAGGAGGATTGGGCCACAAAATACCTAGGCAGACTGGACATCCACAAGCCCATGGGCCTTGATGGGATGCATCCACAAGTGCTGAGAGAGCTGCTGGACACCATAGTTAGGTCATGACAATCAGGAGATGAGCCTGAGGACTGGAAGAAAGCAAATGTCACTCCAATCTTCAAAAAGGGCAAGAAGGAAGACCCAGGAAACTACTGTCCAGTCAGCCTCACCTCAATCCCTGGAAAGATAATGGAGCACCTCATTTTGGAGGCTATCTCCACTGATATGGATAACAAGAAGATGATCTGAGGTAGTCACCATGAATTCACTAAAGTTAAATTAGGCTTGACCAATCTGATTGCCTTCTACAATGAAACAACTACCTGGAATGAGGGAAGGGCCGTGGATGTTGTATACCTTGACTTCAAAAAGTCTTTTGGCACTGTCTCTCACAATGTCCTCATAATCAAGCTCAGGATGTGTGGACTGGATGTGGGGACAGTGAGGTGGATTGAGAACTCAGATGAACAGCAGATCCTAGAGGGTCATAATAATTGGCTCAGCGTATGTTTGGAGGCCTGTCACTAGTTGTGTCCCCCAGGGTTCAATACTGCGCCCAGCATTGTTTAACTTACTCAGTGACTTGGGTTGACTTCGATAAAGGGGTTGATGCCTCCTCAGCAAGTTTGCGGATGACACAAAGCTGGGAGGAATGGCTGATGCCCCAGAGTGCTGCGCAGCCCTTCAGCATTGCCAACAGGTTGAGGGAGGCAATCCTGCCCCTCTACTCAGTCCTAGTGAGGTGCATCTGAAGGCCTCAGTTCTGTGCTCCTCAATACAACAGAGACATGTTGCTCCTGGAGCAGGTCCAACAGTGGGCATGAAAGATGATGAAGGGACTGGAGCATCTCTCTTACAAGGAAAGGCTAAGACAGTTGGACCTGTTGACCATCAAGAAGAGATGACTGAGAGGGGACCTCATCAATGTCTGTAACTATTGAAGGGAGGATGTCAAGAGGATGGAGCCAGGCTCCTCTTGGTGGTGCCAAGCAACAGGACAAGAGGCCATGGGCAGAAACTGGTGCACAGGAATTTCCACCTGAATGCGAGAAAGAACTTTTTTACTGTGCAGGTGTCCATGCACTGGAACAGATTGCCCAAAAGGCTGTGGAGTTTCCCTCACTGGGAATACTCAGGAAGCACCTGGATGCAATATGATCCAGGTTGACCGTATTTGAACATGGTGCTTGACCAGATGACCTGTCTTTTCCAACCTTATTCATTCTGTGATTCTGTGAGTTATACATAGCTAATATTTGCCTTCTCCCCCTGGGGCAAAAGACACTGCAAGTACCAGCTGAGTAGGTATGATTGATCCATTAACATTAATAAGTATCTGAAAAGGTCCATTGTAGCATGACATTTTAAAATTTCACCCTGCTCCAAACAATGAATAATGAAACTCTTGCTTGAAACAGATGTTAATGGTGTTATAATTCCAGACTTTTTTCTAAAAGATCTATCTCTGCTCATGCTTCCCTGTTTCACAAAAATCAATGCTATTTGTATGCTGAAAGATGTTATTTGTATCCACTTTATGGAGTGATACTCATTTCATGTGGTAGATGTTTGCAGTGTTTGCATATTAGAAAGATGTTTACACAGAGGTGATGGATGGGGAGCAGATCTAGAGAGTGTCAGAATGCTCTCAATAAGCAACACTGGTTCTTCAGCTGTCCTCTTGGGCTTTGGGTTCATGACCAATTAAACACTGCGCTTTATTTGTAACGTGGATTTTATGTTGGAAATGGTTAATGTTGTGTAGGAAGTTATTACACACTATGGTGCCTGCTTTGATTTTGTTAGTAAAATACATGATTGCTGGGATAGGCATCTAAATGGCATTTTTCAGTGAAGTGCAATTCCAGGTAATAAAACTGGAGCTTTGATATATAACAGAACAGTAGACTGGAAAACTAAAGTAACATGCAAGTAGGGAGCATGCAGGATGAATGCACAGTTGTACAACTGTGAACCACAGCAACTGATGGGGGACATCATAGCTATTCTCATTGTGATTCTTAACGTGTAGAGGGTCTGTCTATCGCATGTAACTAGGAGAATAAAAAGGCTTTCAGTGGTCTGTGTTCTCAGTAGGTTTCAGGACAGGGATAGATAGCCCAGTACACTTATGCATTGTCAATTACTGTCCTTCAGTGAGCTCACCTCTACTGCTTCATTTCCAGTATCTGTTCCTGAATATACCTTTTTCTGTCCAGTCTCCCTTTTCTTGACTTTTTCTGGCATTTTTCTAGTATTTCTGCCTTGTTCTTCTCTTCTAATGTAAGTCTTCCTTTCTACTGTTGTTCGGCTGCTAACTTGGAGGCATAGCTGGGTTTTGTTAAAGCAACACAATTCTTTTTCATTCCTTTTTTCATCCCTTAGAGGTATAGCAAGGTATTAACTACTGATACCAGTTTTTTCACCTCATGTTATACTGTGCTTGGTGCATTTCTGATTCCCTTTCTGTAGTGTATTTTCCAGGAAAAAGAGTAAGATTTTTTTCGTTCCAGTGTGTTTTCCCTGCAATACAGTCTAAGAATAGCCTTTCAAAGACTATCACACATCCTCCTGAGCAGAGGCAAAGGATTTAAAAGGAGTAAGACCACTAACTTCATTTTAACCCATCCAAGAAGGCAATCCTTAATTTGAAGATAGTACCTGCCAGCATATCTCCAGAATTCAAGTATGCTTCTAATTAAAAAAAAAAGGCAAAAAAATTGGAAAGATGCACTTTAAAGTCCTTCAGTGTCCTGAGACTAAGGATTTAGCAAATGATATAAAAGTTGAGAGTGGCCAATGAGTGTTTTCCTGCTTTTTGTAGGCAAAGGTAGTGCCATAGAGGACGCAGTCAGTCGGGAACAACACATATGCATGAATAGGCTCAAAGAGATCTAGTTCAATGAGATATATTTAATCTTTTTTTCAGCTGAAAACTACCAAAGATAAGCTGCCATTATCAGATTCATTTGAACTGGGGAAAAATACATTACACTGGAGAAATGCTCTTTCCTTTTAAACAACACGTGATTAAGATATAACTTACAGTATTACTAATTGATTCTTTATGAACAAGATAAGAGATACATGAAGTTTCTTCATTTCTCCAGCAGTGTTCTGCCAGTGATACCAGATGTAGTTCATAAACAGGACAAGAAAATTTATCTCCCAGCCCGTCCTATTTTACAAGGGACAAAGGATTTAAGCAGTCCTTGAAAAACCAAAAGGTTTGAAATATAGAGTGATTAATTCCAGGAAGTTATCATGGGAATAAAATATTTAAGCCAGACCCTGACCAGCATCTTGATCCCATGTGAGTAGCAGTACAATGTGTTTCTTCACATTTACTCTGTTTAAAGGGTCTAGACAAATTTCTGTCAGAGTATCACTGAGCAGCTGCTCATTATATCCCTGTGGACAATCAGTTTGCTTTTGCACGTGGTATAGTTTAAAAATGTATGAAAGGTGATAAGCAAAAACGCCGCAAAATAACTGCTAAGAGAAGGTTTTTGCATCCATTAGCAGCAGGTATTTATTTCTGTGCAGGAAGCAAGGCAGCAAAACGCTGCAGAGGCTTGCTCCCCTGGCAAGTGTCAAAGTAGGCTATTTTTTACATTTGAACATAATTGTTTACAACATCTCATTGCATATTGATTACAGGCGGGGTCTGGGCGGAGCTGGGGTGGTGTTTTCTTCTGGCATCAGTTTTGGGGAGGGGTTTTTCTGTTCTTCATCCCCAAAAGGAGGGTCTCAGGTAGTCTTCCTCTCCTTGACCCAGCCTGCTCCCTTTCATAGGTGACCCAGCCAAAACTAGTAGAAAAAATCTTGGCTAGCTACCATTTTGCTCTATTCAAATGTCCACCATTACCTGATTAATTGGGCCCTAATACTACGGTACAGAGAACTGAACAACAATCATGTCCTAGTAAAGAGAACAGAACATGCTTGGTAGTAAGGCTGGAGCAAACAGACCTGAAACGAAGATGGGGGGGTTTGGGTATTGGCCCTTGTTCCTTTTCAAAAGGTGTAGGTAATTGTACTTATCAGTAAAAAATGAGGTTCTGTCATGGGAACTTAATTTGGCAAGGATATAGCGTGAATCCATTTGAAAATATTCTTTTTTATTTTACTAATTTATTTTTCAAGGGCTGTTTTATGACATCTGCAAGGTTAGAGGAATTTGCTAGCTGTAGTGGCAGCTGCTCTTTTTCAAAAATTTAACCTCCCTTAGAATCCTTTTGATGAGGCAGGCTCTATTACGTTTTCTTACCAATTTCTTTATAAGTCTACGATTGCCAACAAAGGTAAACATTACTACACATTTCAGGTTAGCCACCAATTAATTTGCAATATGAACAAGAAATCTCTAAACCTAGATTTCTATTTCTGATATTTTTATCTCCTATTTTTAACTGTAGATAGATATTCTCAGTCATTATATAGATGAATTAGTCAGGATATAAGAAAGAGGTATAGGGCAGTATCACTTCTTCTTTCTCTAGGAATTTGGACTAAATTAATGACAGCAGCAGTGGACATACAGTTAGCTTGTCTCTGACATATTTCTGTTCTTGAAGGATCTCTTCACAAAATAGTGTTAACGAGATATGGCTTCTAAGCCAGCTGCTTTGTTTGGTAGGACAGTATTTCAATACTTGTTAAAAAATGATTCAAATCTACTCTGGCTGGCATTGAATGGACAGTGCAGAAGGGATGGGTGTTACATATTCATGTACTTTCAAGTTCAACCCACCTTATCTTTTTTGGGTGAGAGGGAAAGGGATTCTGACCAGAATGTTAATAAGGTCAAAATAGGAGCACAAATTGGCAGAGGAAAAAAGCTGAAACATTGAAAATACCACAGTCTTCCTTTAGTGGCCTGGCTTTCAAGATGTGCAGGAATGATTCAGAGGGGACGACTAGTAGGGGCACACAAGGCTGCTGAAAGAAGGTCCTGAAGGATGAAACATTGTCCTGTCTCTTAACTCTGATTTAACACTGGAAACAACCTCCATTTTCACAAGATGGTGATGAAGTAGGGGAAAGACCACCCGTGTAACATGCAGCCAAGCCTCCAAATCTTTTTACTTGAACTTTTATAACCCCAACTGTAAAGCACAGTGAAGTAGTAATATCTGTAGCAATTAGTTATCATGATGTATATATTCTGGCACAAATTTAAATGTTATTTACAAGTAAAAGTTTATTGAAAAACATTTATAATCCTTACTATAACAATAGCTTTTGGCATTTATATGGTTTTTAAAAGAAAGCTTAAAATAGTTTAACCTGAAGTGTGCAGTTTTAATTTCATTTCATGAGTAAGAAAATCTTATTATCTCTAAAAAGTTCAGCATGGCATCACATTTGTGACCTTATGCTAATTTTCTACTGGTATATTTCTTGGACTTCTTTTCTTCTGTTCTAGTATATGGCTATGGTAAGTTCAAGGGCATTAATATTTATTTCTGAATGTGTTACATTGCCAAGACAAAAAATGGGGATCAGAAGCAGTTATAAGATATGAAACGGTCAAGCAAATCAGAAAAGGTGGGAGACACAGTAAATTTTTATTTACAGATAAGGGATTAAAATGTGAAGTGGAGAAAAAATGTCACTATTTTTACCACTCAGTTTTCTTGCTTGAGTCATACTCTGAAAGTGCTTTAGCATTAGAAAAAACACCTAAGCAGCTGGAGAGCTGAAGGACATTGAAATCTTGCCATCATTACTTACTACACCTAGAATTTTTCAAATCCTATAAAAGCACTGATGAGTGACTTAGTTATTTTAAAGCACATTGTACTTTCTGGATTAGAGACTTTCTATGGTATTGTTACTCATCTTTCTTTTAGGCTGTCTGATAGTGGGACTCTCACTGGATAGAAAACAGGCTGAAGACATCTGAAAGCAGATATTTCTCTTGGGTGCATTCTGATGGCTTCTGTGGTCTCAGAGAAACTTGTGATGTGTTGCAGGTCAGACACAAAATACTGAACACACATCATGGTTCTGTGGCGACTGCCAGGTAAAAACCTGCTCCAGCTTCTCATGCAGCACATTTGGAAATATACTGGTGCATTGAGAAAGGTCATTTTGTCTTTGGTGTTTGGTTATTTATCCTGAGCATTCTGACAAGGAACTTGTGCCCTGAAAACAGGATTTCTGGTTTTGCTTCAATAAGTGTAATATGCTAGGACATAAATGAAACAGAGTTAAAGATGGGCCTTTACTCAAAGGCATGAAACACCAGGATCTTGTATCATGGCTGTTCAGAAGCACATGACTTCTGCATGCAGTTGATTCAACATCAAAGACCATGTCATTTCTGAAACTCCCTACTGCCAGGTTTTCAATATGCCTACATTTAAATAAATGGGTTGGGACATGGGTTGAAGGGAATCAAAGAAAGGAAGAGAACATATAGCTCCCTAAGCAAAGCAGACGTGGAGCAATGCTGTTTGTGATAATTGTGGTGAGGACTGCTTGAAGAGATGATCAAAATAGTCCTAACAGCCTTACTCATGATGAAGTAGAGCTATGCAGAGCATAATTTAACATAAGGTGAAAATAATGACTTTTTTAAATTAAATCTTCAATGCATAGAGAAGTTCTACATTTTGATAGAAAATACTCCATTTGCTAGAAGTCTTACTTTTAACTTCAAAAACCCAATAACCTCTATAAATTTTACATAATCAAATCTATATCTTTAATTTCTGTGCATGTGCTGGTCTTGGCTAGATTAGAGGTAATTCCAAGTGGGGTTAAACCACAACAGTGCATAACAGACTGGGCTTTTGTTAAAAATTCACAATTCAATATCATTTTTTCAGGAGAAGCCATCAAAAGCACTTCCACAACTTCAAAAGTCTCTTAAATCTGGAGGAACTGGCTATCAAAGACTGCCAGTACTAACATAATACCATCAATTCAAATCACGGTCTAAACAGAAAATAATGTTTCACTTTAGAGCGCTTTAAAATAGTTCCTCCTTCCTCAGGCTGTACTACCTGATTAGCAGAAAGCTGTTAACAGTACAGTTCTCTATTCCAGTAGTTAATCAAATAATATGAAAATTTCCAGCAGTAAGTGTCACTCTTGTGGATTTTTTTTAATGAGACAATATGGGCATAATGCAAAGCTTATGGCAACAGGAAGGAAACCCATTAGCTCATTATGGAATTGGTCTCCCTGGAGATGACATCTGAACCCCTTGCTACCGAATTTTCTATTGCAAGCATGAAATAAGGCTGATAATAAATATAGCTGTTAAAGGAATTGGTCTGCTTTATGAAATGCAAGTTTGTTTACTTTTAATTAGAAAAGGTGTTCTGAAGAAAAAAGGTCTGTTTATTCTTTGTACCTCATCCATTTTTTTGTAAATTAGTCTCTGTTAGGGTCTAGTTTCTTAACTAACTTTCGTCATGCTAGCAGCTCAATGTTTCTTTTTGAAGGCATTCATTATTGTTGAAATTTCTACAAGAAGGCATAGTAGTGTATATTTTATTCTGAAAGGCTGCCATGCCCAGACCTTGAGTAAGAGCTGAAACTATTCAAGTCCTTTCCGGTGACATTCTACACAGTATGTGCCCTGGAACTCTTTTTAGAATTAGAAAAGGATCCACTCAAATATTACTGTTATTCCAAATCCATAAAAAACACAGTTCTTAAAAATCAATATTAAATAGACAAAACCCCTGATTATGAACTGAACTAACCATCAAATGAAGAAGAATTCTTCTGACTGCTTTAATAACTTTTTTTTTTAATTTTTAGGTTATTGTTTTCCTGCTTCAGGACAGTCCTCCCCTCCCCTTAATGTGCCAGCACTGCAGGGCTTAATCATCTTCTCCCCTTCCCCTCCTCCCCCAGTGACAGAACTTTTCATTTATGCTTTTGTCCTTTGAAAAAGCTATGGCAACATTTGTGTTCTCCTCATGATTTTTCCGTAATCCCCTGAAGTTCAAGGAAAACTTTTCAGAATATATGGGTAAATACACCTCAGAAGAACTTCTCAGGTTCTTAAAGGAAAATCCTTGGTTTTTTTCCTTTCTCCTGTTAGGACTATAAGCAACATTTTAATATTGATCACTGTCTCCTGATCAAGGAAAACGGGATTCTCTTGAGAACCCATTTAACACCATGTAGTTGCCCAGAAGAATCACTGCTGGGCAATACAGACACCTCCTCACTGTAGGGATTAAGGATTCGGCATCTGCAGGTGTATTCATCTTTAAATTGAAAAACTTGGGCATCAGGGTGGGGCTAAACCTTCATGATAAAGCAAGGAAAGGAATTTTCAGTGGGCCGTGGAAGCAACTGTCAACTTTTTTTTCTTTCTTTTTTTTTTTTAATGGCATGTGCATAGTTTCAGTTAAAAGCAAATAGCAGCTTCGAGGTTTTAATTTGCTCAAAAATGTTACCAATCTAAAGCCATTGATCTCATACTTTATCATACTGCTGCTCAATTTAAACTATTTTAGAGGAACCTTGCTAATGGGATGTCCAATCCAAGTATGAACAAGTGTCATTAAACCATAGTGAATTAAAACTCACTATCCATCCTTTTAAAAGTAGTAAACTGATTATAATAAATTGTGGAGAATTTGGTCCAAAAGGTAGGAATTCAGGGTCACTGCCTTCCTCATGGAAATTGATGGGAGGTGGATTCCTTAGGCATTTAAATCATTTTTTCCCACAAAATATTGCTCTTTTCCTTTGACAGTCATGTAAGAATAAACAATTCCTATAGCGCAGAGAGAGAATGCGGCAGAAATTCAAAACCTGGATGCAACAAAACCCAAACAATCAAACCTAGATTGATTTCAATGAAGTATGCCATGTGTCACTGTTGCACGCAGAGACACTCTGTAGGGATGGTGACCCATACTTCTTACTGTCAGACTGCTTGCCTGGGAACTCTTGAATGACTCCAGTTCTGCAAAGTGCTAAGCCATTTCCCAAGTGTCTGTGGCTCCCACTGGCTTGCTTTGGGTTGCCACATTCAGAGGCATAAACCCAGAGAGAGATACCATGCCCCTGCTGAAACTGGGGCTATGAAAGACACATCATAAGAAAAAGTGACTGCTAAGTAGAGTGTGGAAAGGAACTGATAGTGCTTTCCACTGCAGGAAATTATCTGGTTTACTTGGTATGTTTTATATTTAGTGTGTGGCCTGGTGTTTTGACTACTTCCCTTTTATGGAATGTATGGATTACTATCAGGTGTTTCCAATTACACATAGGTTGTCATTGATTAAGTATCAAATAGTAATAATTTACATATAGTAGTTCACATGCTACTGGATGCATTTTGCATTGGCTAAATTAGTGTTTCTTCTGAATGGCTCTTCTTTTCTAGAACTTGAATTTTATTTCACGAAACCTAAAAGATGTGTGGAAAATAAATATGGGAAATAGAAGTAAAACAATACAGCAAGTCTACCTATGTTTGTACAGAGTACTTAAAATCATATCTTAATTTTAAGGTTTGAGTGTTCTAAATGACAGTTTACCTCAGTATTTAAGTTACACAGCTGAAGAAAAAGGGAAACGAAGGAGCACAATCTGAAGGTTACAAATCTTACCCTGAAGAGTAGCTCATTGTTGGTATGAGTATTTGGACTTAGGAATTACTTCTGCTTTTTTCTGTCACTCAAAAGGAATTAAGTAAAGTCCAGCAAACCCTCTGAGACTTATGGGGAAAAGGTAGAAAAGTGCTGATTGGTTAATAACAGAGAAAACACATGAACACAATTTTAGAGTTCCTTCTGCTTAAAGTATCAAATTATGTTGTTTACCCATGGACAGAGACTGCAAGAGTCAAAGTATTTTCCTCAAATTTCGTTACTGCCATGAAAGCATTTTGAATTACATCCACCAGTAGAATTATCACAGTAAATTTTATATGAATTCTATACCTTACCAAAATAAGAAAAAAAAAAGAGAGCGTTATCTATTCAGATAGGAGTGTTTGCCTTTCATAATTTATTCTGACATATCGAGGACTTGGCCAAAGGTCACTGGCAAAGACAAATCCCTTGGATTTGTGGGGTGTGTTGTATTGAATACAGGGGTTTCATTCTGTGACAGACTTGGACATGGACCCTGCTTAGATCCAAATATGCTGCCTGCCATTTGGTCATGAGTCCTTGAGGCATATCTGCCTTAATGCCTCAGGCCAAATAATACATTCATAAGAATTTTCACAAGCTGAAGCATACTGATTGAGTTACTTTTTTTTTTTTTGGAGTTACATGATCTTGATTGAGTTACAATATTTTCCGGTAATTATCATGCAATACCAATTAAATGTAAGAAATATTTTGTCATTTAAGTAGTGTAGTTATTGTTGCATATTACAACTTGCTTGAGATTTTGTATAATTTACTTATAGGCAAACCTTCACATGTTCAGATAAAATTAAAATATAATAAACATAAACATATTGTATAATGCTCACATCTAATTGCAAATATTACAAGGAATAGCAATTTGAGAATAATATGTGATTGCTAATTCTCAAACCAGATTTTTCCATGAAGTTAAAAAGATTACTTTTTTGAACTGTATTTTTTTGTATTTTGAAAAGCTTTTCGAAGTAACATTCTGCCTTTCTTTGTTATTGTAAACTCAGTTTCTCTTTAAGTGGTAATGTCACTGAAATCTAAGTAAATGTATCAGTGTCTGACCCAAATAATTTACTTATTAAAAGACACTATATAAATACCCCAGAATGGATTGGCCTGGTGGCTCTCCATGTTTACTGAACTAATTTATAAACTGCTTAAACAAGTTCCAGTGTCCAAGGAAGTCAGTAGAAAAGTACCTGGGTAACTGAGGGAAGAATTTGGCTTGTATAAATTCATCATTCAAATAGAGACATTTTTCTTAATACCAGCTGTGAACACTGAAGCTAGAGTTTATTTTTAAAAGTATAATTGACACCAAAATATCTGTAGGTCTTAGTTACTTTTACTTCCATGCTGTCCTGGTTTTTTCATAGGCTCACAAGTAATTTAAGTTGGAAGGGACCAGAGGAAGCCATCTGGGCCAGATGAGAGGACTGGAAGTAAACAGGACCAGAAAAATATGTTTGCAAATGCTAAAGTCTTCAGATACTGCTGGGAATATACATTAGAATCTGACATTTTATGTTTCACTGCACCATTTATATTCAATGGTATAATTCTTTTAGCATAAAATAACCATTTCACATTAAAAGAGGTTATTTCTTTCAAAAAGACAAACCCCCCATTTTTTATCCAATATACAGTTTCATAAATAGATCTGATTTTTTCCTAAGCATTTAAAAAGCACTGCATTACTATGCTGTCCATGCACTAGCGTAAAGAGATGTAATCTAATTTTAAAGTTTAAGTTGAGCAGTTTGCATGCTTGGGTAGTAAAACTCATCTCAGCAATGTCTTCTGCATCTGAAGAGCTCTGCTGTCTGGTCAGAAATTTACATGTTTTTCCTGCTCAACTTTGATTAGTTTGGGTGTATCTTAGAAGTCTATGCTTATGGGTGGATTTTGTAGCTGCCTCTCTGACCCCACTACAGCAGCAACACGTCCAGTACAGCAGGTGTGGGATTGCAATCAGTTCTTCTCCAAACACGGCTTTTTTTTTTCTTTAATCTTTCCAATTACTTGAGCAAAGGCTCAAGCAAAAATGTCCTTGTGCTTTTATTTTGCCTAGTGTCATAATAAGTCTCTCAAGAAAGGAATTAAGCTTTCGGTTAAGATTTGTCCTAAAAAACCCTAGGATATTTTCTCTTATAGTTCCCTAAGAAGTCAAGATTATAACTTTTTTGGTAACTCCTTCCAGCACTTTGTCTTTCTATGTCATCTTCAATTTGGGGAAAATCCCAAGTGTTTTCTTCAATATGACAAACAGGCAAATGTATTCCTTCCTTCTGTACAAGCACAGGGAATGATGTGACTTACTTTGATAATGCAAAGATACAGCAGAAGCAGAAAAACTTCTGAGAAAAAAAAAAAAGTGGCCCCTTCATTTGGTTTTGTCCAACAACAGCATCTTCCAGAAGCTGTAGCAGGATCCCTCCCTGTTGTGTCAGGAAATATGGGATACTAATTATGCACCACCAAGGAGCAAATTGCTGTGTATGCACTTCCATCCTCATTTGCTTTTCCTCAACTGTCCACTACTTGTCAAAAATAGCTGTCACTTTTTAATATTTAGTCTATTAAACTTCATTATTATTGTCACCCAAGCTATCTAATTGGTGCCAATCCTCTTCCTTGCCATTATTTTTTTCAGAACATTGAAAACTCCCCATTTAGCAATGACATAAATTTTTTGTTTTGTCCTTGATGCAGACAGAGTTCACCCTGGGCAAACAGAATCTCTGTGCTCATAAGGAAAATGTTTGTGGAGAAGGAAAACAGGGAAGATGAAATGGCAAAAGGATGGTAAATGGGACACATAAATGAATATGGAACTTTGAGTAGAACAGCCATGACAAGGTTCAGCCTTTTGTGTTCAGGGGACCCTCAACAAATACTCAGCATGCAATGTGATTTTATTTAAATATCTGCTTTCCCTACTGCAGCGAGAATATCAGCAAATGATATGATTGTGGTGTGTAGCGCATACTTGTTAGGGATTGTCTACTCCTTCCTTCCTTCCTTCCTTCCTTCCTTCCTTCCTTCCTTCCTTCCTTCCGAATTCCTTCCTTCCGAATTCCTTCCTTCCGAATTCCTTCCGTATACCTTCCTTCCTTCCGAATTCCTTCCTTCCAAATTCCTTCCTTCCTTCCGAATTCCTTCCTTCC
>VWZD01009099.1:141438-154944 GCA_013396695.1 Sakesphorus luctuosus | reverse complement strand
CTCCTCTCCCTCCATCCCTTCCCTCCCTTCTCTCCCTCCCTTCTCTCCCTCCCTCCCTCCAGTTTCACTATACTACACACAGAAATTAGGTTTGTAAAGATGAACAAGCCCTTACATATGATGACATATTATAATGATGTTCCTTAGGGGAAAAACCCAACAACATAGGATTCTCTGTTACAAAATTTTTATATTAAAAAATGTAAGCATGTTCAATTCCTGTTTGCAGTATTTTTCTCTTTTATGTCATAATTTCAAAGTCTAGCTTCCATTTGGGACACTCATTTATGGGCCTCAAATGTCTGCTCTTTGGGCTTCCATGACTATCAACTTTTTAGAGTTTCTACCATGAAATATTGGACAGAAAATGACTGTATCTTGGATATAGAAGCACCTTGGATGCCAGACTTTCTCACTGTTAACAAACTTCTTTTCACATTTTCAATGAATATCAAATCTCAAGAGACTCTTCCAAAAGTGATTTGACTTGTAACTCTTGCTCATATTTACTGTGATTGCTCTTTTTTTCCCAGACCCCCTTTTTAATCCTTTATTTTTGAATACAATTTGTCTTGCTTATTTCAGATGTTTAAGCGTAGTAGTTTTTTATTGTATTCCATCATGTTATTAAAAACCATTTAGAAACACTAGATTTATCAGGGGAGTTCTCATTTGCCAGTTATATTATTTTTTTCATAAAGTGGGTATTATCAGACTCTTTGAGAAGGTGCATGAGACTGAAATAATGGGACAAAGATCAAAGCTTAGCAGCTACGTAGAGTTTCTTGAGTGGAATCACTGACTGGAAAAAAAAAGCTGGCTGATAGCATAATTTTTTATACAACTAATGAAAATTTCTCAAGAGGTTAAAGCTTCTAATAGCTTGGAAGATGTAATAAAAACTCTTCTCAGACTAATACAGAGTTCCTAGCAATATGTCATATGTATGAAATTTGCCCTCTTTTGCTGGTAATTTTTCACTAGCTTAAGCATCTGTCCACAGAAGCAACCACATACAGGAGCAGTCCTGTTTATTTCAGTGCTTATTCCCAGAAAAACTCTAAAGTGTGGTCTCATTGTTGCTGATCTGTCTCTAACTTTTTTTAATTCAGATGCTCTGATCTTTATAGCAGTACTTTCGTATTTTATCAGAATTGAAATTGAATCTCAAAGCCTTTGATTAACATGATAGGATAACTGTCTGAGTGTCCATACTTCTTTACCAAAATGATTCTAGATAAATGTAATAAATAAAAGCCTATTAAATTAATAGAACTGGTAAAACATCAGTACATTTTCACCAAACTCCTTGATGTCTCCTTAGAACTTTCATAACTTCTGACGTGTAATTAGACTCATGTTTCATTCCATTATCTGGAATATACTCACTTTATGCAAATTTATTTTATTTAATTAAAATAAGCTTTTTTAAAGAGTTTCAAGTGCAGATCAGATAATGCAAGATGCAGAAAGTGTGGAGAATAAGCAGGAAAAAAGGAGAAATAACAGAAAAAAAAATATAATGAAAAAAGTATGATAAATACACAATTTAGGTAATTTATTGATTAAAGTGAAGTAAATTATCCAAAATAAGAGTCAGCCAGCAAGATTTATGTGTTTTCTGGTGAACTATTTAAAAGTGTTTTTCCCCTTACAACTGCAAGTAGTTAGGTATCATGTTCATATAATATGGCCTGTGGCTTGTGTACTACTTTATTATTTACTCACAAGGAAGAGCACCATTCATTAAGCCACCAGAAGCATTTTGTGCAGTGTTACGGCCTTTCCTTACAGGAGATCCATCACAATAAAGAGGACTGCAATTATTAAGGTCTGACAACTACACAGTCCAAGTGATAAATATAAAGGCTGTTTAACTATGACTCCAGTAGACTGTAACCTGCAATAAGCTCTAAAAATATAAAGCACTTCAACATTTTTATCCTGTATGGTCCACTCCAAACACATATGAATTTTCAGAAATTTTTAGAGGCCTATCAGGAAAGTAAATATTACTCTGAAAACATCTGATACGAATCTCAGTTTCTCATTTTAGTCAGAGTAGAGCAAGGGATGTCTGCTCTGTGAAGGAAAGGATCTAAAACACAATATAAAAAAAAAAGGAAATTTTTTTTCTGAACTGTGAAATCTTAATCGTGCTGTAGTAGGATGGAGACTGTCAGCTTGGACAGTCTCAGGTCCCTTTTCCTTGAAATTCAGAAGAAAAGATCCTGTAAAAATAGGAAAGTCTGTTGTTTATGAAGTTGGCATTAGCTGTTTCATAACTACTTCAACACTTATGGGTTTTGTAGGATTTCTGTGTCATTAAATCAATGCTTTATAGCCCTAAGAAAGATGTAACCATTGCCTTGAACTGAGTCACCATTTCCAGGACCAGCCATGTTCAGATACTTAGAAGCCAAGTGACATTTTCAGCATAGACAGGCAGAAGTGTTGAACAGCTGCTTGGTCTGTAACAAAATGATGCTCAGTTAACACTCATTTAGGTGTACTGGAAAGTTCCTTGTTGTTTAACACACACAAAATGCCTTACGCTAATATTTAAGCTGTCTTACTGATCCAGTCTTTCCATCAGGATCAGAAACTTCTTTTTCAGGGAAACGCCTTACTGGCAGTTCATTCTCAGTGGAAGACGTTCTTCCTTTCTTATCTCAAAACTGCTTCACTGGAGAACCATAACAGCAATTACTTAACTGATCTGTAGAATTTTTTTCCTCAGCAGTCTTGCCTGGAGAATAAGAACATCAAATATTTCCTATGATTGCCTTTGTGTATCCAAACCTGATAAAGCAAAGTATTTCCATGAAAACGCATCGTCCAGTTCTTCCTGGAAAGGCAATCTTCTGCTTCATGGAGACCACCCCGGCCCCAGCCTGGGCTTCTTGCTCTTGGCAAGCCTTTGCTCAGAGCTCAGAGTCAGGCAATGTTATCAGCCTTTGCTGCTGCTCTTACTGCTTAAGACCTGATTCAAAGTATTCCTGGATGACCACATAGTTTTCATCCAGAGAGAATCTTACCCTAATGCTGTCATCCTTTCCTTTTCTTTATTTCTTTTTTACTCAATATAATAGATATGCAAATGTAAATATACTTGTATGTCACTGAAATCCAAAAGGCTACTTTATTTGATTACAGATTTGGGGCTTTTTTGCATGTTTGGAAACAGGCCTATCGAGAGAACTGTTTGAAGTCTGCCACTAGACAGTACAGGTATCAATGAATACAGGAAAAGTTGAAAAAGGAACTTACTTTTTGTCCTGGAATATGAAAAATATGCAGTAGCAAATCAGTTATTCAAGTTTGAAAGATTACTGGGTTTCCATTCTTCTAAAAGAGGTAAGGAAAGAGACTTTATTTTATATTTTTAAAACTTCAGCAAAAGTTGGTTTTTCATATGAGAACTCTAATGCTGGAAACCAGCTATTATAGTTAGATATAAACATATCTATGGCAGAAGATAACTTAAGTTTTCACTCAATAATATATATGACATTTCATTCCAATAATCAGCTGCTGCTAACACAGAGAAGAGAAAATTTAGAGATGTTGATTTGTCCACTGTTGATTACGCAACATTGGATAAGAAAAAATAACTACTGATAATGCAGCAGTTTGTGTTTTTATAAAATGGTATACAAAAATAGTAAAACTGAATTAATTTCTACAATATCCCAAGAGAGCAGTAACTTCTAAAGAAGAGCTAAAAGGAAAATAAGCAGTTTTGCAGGAACAAGTTATTTTCACCTTAATTGTCTACCAAAAACAGATTGAGCATCTTTACAGAGCCATTAGCATATTTTCCACTCTATTTTTATCCAGGAAGACTCTGTTCGTCTCTAGACTCAGACTTAAGTGTTTTGCTTTTGAATAATTTTATAGTTGTGGTAGGTTGCTCTAGTGGCATGGCCCACTTGCTTTAATCACTATACAACATTACAGATTGGTAAGGAGTAATTTTATTCTGTTCTGTAATTCCATCATTCTTTATTTGCTGAGCTCTGCAGTGGTGTGCATTTGGAAAAAATGTAAGGTATCATGAGAAAGAAAGATTAAAAAATAGTTCCAAATGTGAAAGTACTATGAATTATTGCAAATTAATAATTTCTATTTGAACTCAATATGTTTATTTGATTATCTTTTGTTAAGCTATTTTAGCAGAAGAAAATATATTATTAAAATCAATTTCATATTATAATTGGTTTTAATGAATTGGCCTCTAAAATATGTCATTTATTTGATAGAACATGGTGCTTTACTTGAGTAAACACCTGTTGATAAATCCATGATTTAAATATTGCAAAAGGTTATACACATTATGTTTGTTTATCAGCAACAAAACTGCCTGGATCAATAGTAAACAGCCTGAGTTCATGTGCCAGACTGGAAAACAACTTGAAAATGCTGATTATCCCAGAGCTACCTTTATGACACCCTGAAAGCTCTAATTTCATTATCACCACCTGCCATTGCTATTATAGATCCATAGGTGAAGATGAAAATTTTAACCAGTGAATCCTCCTATGTTTTAATGAAAAAATAACTATCAAGATTATGCACTACCAAAGGGGGAAAAAAAATTAATCAGGGTTTCTTTCTGGCATGCCCAAGTTCTGCTGACTAGGAAAAAAAAAGGTATCCATTCAGGAACAGGATCAAGCCTGCTGGCATTTTGCCCCATTCTGCCTGAAACAACATGAAAGAGATTGAATGGATGAGAAAAATTAATACAAAAAGGAACTCAATCCCCTTTGACTGCTGTAGGTGAGGCTGTATTGAATCCCAAAGGTGTGGGTAGACTTCAGGCTCTCAAACCAAAAATCTTTCAGGCTAAACATTCTAGAAAGATGGATTGCTAAAGAGTTACATTTTTCTGTGCTTATACTTGGAGTTTGTGTCCTGTTACATATTCATGTAATTAATACAGATATTGGTACCATTAAAAACTGGCATAAAACAGGTGAATCAAGCTAAGTCATGCAACCAGCTAAACTCTGATACTTTATCATCTGGCAGAATTTTGGTAACAAAAATCTGAATTGACCTGGCTGGGCTGCCTTGCTTATGGCTCCTTACAGGTTATTAATGGAATTTTCTAAAAACTCCACCCTCCAATATATCCATTTTCTCCACCACAAATGAATGGATAGAGAATTAAGGCCCATCTGCATTTACTGACAGATTTTTGTCATTGAGACCCTTTCTAGGTTTCTACTGCCATATGCACCATGCTGATGTAATGCTGGAATTCATAAAAACTATCAGAAATTCAGATTAACTAACAATTAATAGCCCTTCTGGCCTTTGCAGTTAATGTTATGCCAAATTCAAGAAATAATTTCAACAGGTAATTATGAATGCTATTTAAAAATAATGAATTGAAGCATATACAAGATTTTACCGTGACAAAAGTGTGATTGCTAAAATTGCCACTGATTAATACATAGTTGGGAGGAACAAGCAGCATTTAAAAAGAAAAAAGTGTATTCCCATTGCCCACAAAAGTTCATTAGAAAAAAGAAAGAAATTTGGAGCATCTCCAAAGAAAGAAATGTGAAATGGAAGAGAGAAAAAAGTAATTTCTTAGAAATCTTTTTTTCATGGATGAAAATATGCAACATCCAATTTGAGTTGCCAGGAACAGGGCTTTGCAGCATGATGGGGGTGATTGTCTCCCCACTCTGCATATTACAAGACTGGGGACTGAGTAGTCACTGTCTTGCACAATTCAATGTAATAACAATTTAGATTTGATTTTCTACAGCCTTGAAAAATTTGTTATTTTCAAAACCAAATCTATATTTTCATAGTCTGGCTTTTCAGTCTGCTTTTCATTCACTCATGCCCATAAATCACCATTTTCTGTTAATATTTAAAAGGTTACACTAACATCCTTAATGTAACAGTATTTGAAGCAAACCATTTATGAAAATGAAGGGTTTGCATAGGTAGTGGCCAATATCTGAAGTACCTAGAGGGTGGTTAAAATACAGTGTAATTGCATACAATACAAAGGTGTAAATTAGTTTTGTGTTTCTATTGCCTTTTAACAAAAGCCATAGGTTATTGCAGCTGCAGAGTTGCTTGGTCTTGGGATGACCTCTAGGGGTCACCTGATACTTTCTCTTTGAAAGCACTGGGTTTATTTAATTATTTCTAAACCACCCCAAGAAATTAAAGACTTCTTGAATAGTTTTTCACTTTAAGCTAGTGATGGCACACTCTGCTTTGTATATGAACGCTTATTTGTTCAAATCTTTAACAGACTTTCCTAAAATGTAACCTAATTTTTCCCCTCTGCATATTAAATAAGTTCCTTGCTCTTCTTTGATTAATCCAAAAACTGGCCTACTTTATGACATGCCTTTAATTATTTGTAGACAGTTCCTGTTATGTCATTTTCCTCCGGATGGCAGGATTGCTTAACTCTATAATCCCACTCTATAAAAGATCTTGTTTTCCAAACACCTCTGTTCAGCTACAGTCTACCCAGCTTGCTTAGCCAGAGCACATCCTTTTAAATACTGTATCCCTAGACAATTCTCTGATCTTTAATCACTGTTGAGTACTGCATAGTCCTCTTGATCGGCATTTGGGTTGTGCTTTTCCGGAGTGAATGAAAAGTAACATCTAAGCCTAAAGGGAACCCTACAAACAAGGAGGAGGAAAAGACCAATTTAAGGAGGAAATTAAGAGTGATGTTAAGAGGGGCAGCAACCACAACAGTCCTGAAATTCCCTCCCCTGCATCAGCCAGGTGTGACTACAGAACAGCAAGAGCTGATGTTGTTCTAATGAGCCCAGGAAGAATGTGTATATTATTGCCCTTCTTGCATCCAAGTGTTCCCATGAAGGGAGGCAGGTTTCTTAGGTTGTCCTCTTTGACATAAATTGTCATATGGTATGACATTCCAGTATCTTCATACAGAAAAACAATACATTTCTCTTTTCTGTAGCAGTGTGAAATATTAACATAGGATGGATTTGTATTTGATCCTGGAGAGAGAATTAAAGGTCATTGTACCTTTCCTTTGCATTTATTATGTAGCAGTCCCTTCTGGCCCTAGAAGATAGGAAATTTCTGAACCCTTAATGTGATTTTCTGTTTATATTATATATGTTTTGTCTTTGATTCCTTCTTAAAATTTTATAGATTTTTTTTCTTAAAATGATAAAAATAAAGATTTTTTTAAAAAAATTCAGTGAATATTCTATAACTTTAAAATGTCTTTTAACTGATTCATGTCAAGAAACAGAAATCAGAAAATATTTAATGGAGAAAATATTCTGAAAAAGTTTTCAGAACAGTCTGGATGTATCCTATGTCCATATATCTGGTCATAGTCAGACATTTGGTTTGAATTTTCAGTCAAAACAAAACAGCGGCATTGCAGTTTAAATGCCTGTTTGCTTCATTTTCATGTGGGATCAGTATTCATAGACATATTTCATAAGAGTCTGTAGTCTACCGATTCCTCTGATTCACTGTGGTATTTTTCAGTAGTGGAAGACCTTGAGGGATTATACCCTTCTGGGAAAACATAGAAATCTTAATTATAGATCCTGTGAGAAATTCACTGACTTGGAAAGACAGTGAACAATATCCTTTTTTAGTTGGAATAAAAAAAGTTATTGATACAGAATATTCCACTTTGTTTTACTTATTCAAAACACACCATTCAAGGAAGAAATGCTTCAACTAGATTTCCAAATGAAAATTCAGTGGTTTTAATGGAACATGTTAATTATGAAAAAACTATATCTATCCGAAAAGTAAGCCACCTAGTAAAGATACTGTGTATGTTTTGATTCTCTGCTGACTTTTTTTCTGGTCACTCTACATTATAATCTGTCAATCTGCTATCAATATAGTGAGAAACTTTACACTGAAGTCTTAGAATGTTTCCATCTAATATTTGAATAGTGCAAATATATCATGGCCACCATTACAATACAGTAAGTATTTGCAGCATGGCCTTTGACACCAATACCAAAATTCAGTATTTAGTTTTTTTAAAAAACATGTATATGCATCTGACAGTGATAGTAAATATGCATTTGAAGCCATATATTTATTGTTCAATTACATTCTGCATGCATATACATCTATTTCTAAAGTCAAGGAAAGTTTCCTGTCTGTCGGAAGCTGATGATCTCCTGGTATTTTTGGACTACCATCCAGCTCAAAATTAATTTTCTCAACTAGCCTTCTTTCTCTAGCTCTCTGAGAAGAATTTATTCCTTCCTCTCTGACTTACAAGTTTTAAAAATAGTACATTTTTGAGAAAAGTAATAGAACAAAACAAATTCTATGGTTTTATGCTTTCCTTTTCTATATTAAGACCAAGCAGCCAAGCCAGGTCCTTACTTCACTTCAATACTTTATTATTGCTTCCTTTCTCCCAGTAAAAACATACACACTGTCATTCACATGCATTCCCTTTCTGGGTCCATGGTTAATTTTCTGATTACTAGGAAACAAATATTGTGTTCTACGATTCTGAGATCATATTCCACTTTATATAGATCTTAGAGCAAATTTTCACTCCTTTTCATTGCTTTGCTTTCTGATCACACATTAGATTTTATCTGTTCTCTCATCTCTATTTTCTTTTCTAGTAGAATAACCATTGTGGTCACAAGAATAGTATGGATCTATGTATTTTTTCATAAATATGTTTCTTTTCATTAGTCTGCTTGAAACCAGATTATACCTTATATTCATATGAATATTTGAAATGGAAAATGAAAGATGCTTCAAACTAGATTACTAGATTCTATAGTCTCCTAGAAACTATTTTGTTGTTGTTGTTGAGGGTTTTTTTGTTTTGTTTTTGTTTTTTATCAGGTTGTAATGGGGTCCTTTTAGGGAAATTGAAAAAAAAACCCAAAAAACAAACAACAAAACCCTAAAACCTGTTATCATCATCATGACTAGGCTTCTTGAACAAAGATTTGGGAAGAGCTCTCCCCACGTGGGTGTGCCCTTCCAGCCTGTGCAGTGGATTGTTTAGGTGAGGCACAGCGTGCGCAGAACTGGCCCCACTCTTTAACTCCTGAGGTTCTTCTGCCACGGCCGAACGAGCTTAGGCAGTGACAGTGAAGTCCTCAGGACTAGAACCTACAGCCCCCAGTATTCCCTGGAGGTCTCCCATCCAAGTACTCACCGAGGCTGAGCTTCTGAGATCTGACAGGATTGGGTGTCAGGGTAGCAACTCCCTTGTGCTGTCTTTTGCTCTCAGAGAAACTGTCTTTACAAATATTCCATGTTTATAAACACCACCATCGTTAGTAATTGACTAGATCGTTTCTTGATGCCTTTTTCAAAGGCAAGTTAAAATGATTTGGAGTTACTCCATTCCTTTGGCACTCAAGTACTAGCTAGTTCCCAGCAAGCAAGACCAGATGTTGTGTGAACCTGTATGGACAAGACCTCTCTATTTGTACATTCAGTAGATCAGATATTAAATTTCTTCTTAGGTTGATGCTTAATTTCTTTATAGACCCATGAGATTGTCCTGGAGAAAAAAGAAAAAAAAAAGCACAATCTGTGTTTGCCAGTGAAAATTCCTCACTAAACCCCAGCACACCGCAGCAGAGACTCCAGTGGTTCCAGAAGATAGCCCCAGTTATCTCTTTGGCTATAGGTCCTACCGTAAGTGCATGCCCACACAACTTTATTTGGACTTGCTCTTTCCAAAGAGACTATATAATCCAAATTTATCAGCTTCTTTGAACTTCTCTCCAAACACTGAACAATTTTAAGAATAAAAATCAAAATAAATTCTGAATTATTCTGAAACATGGGCATTTCAGCTTTTGAGATTGGAATTAAAAGAAATGTATAAAGAGAACTCTGTAGTTTGATAGCTAGATTTCTTTCTAGTCCTTTTCTCCTGTAGGATATTGAAGCTATCAGAAGTGTCTTTCCTATACAGTAAGATCTCATCCTCTGAGTGCAGACCCAGAGCTGAAAATAAAGCCAGCGTGCAGAACTGGTGTAAATTCCCCATGAGATTTCCCTGCTTAAAGGAGCATTCTATTAGCTTTCTATGTTCAAAAAATTACAACTTTCTTCCTCTTCCTCACTTAAAACTTAAGTCCCTGCTTCTTACCCAAGCCAACACAACTTCTCCATCTATCTTCAGTTAGTGTATTCCCTTTGTCCTGATTTGCTGCAGCACTGGTGGAAGTGTTACACACTCTGTTGAGTTACATATTATGAGAATTACATAAATAGATTTTACCAAGTGCATAGTCTTTCACTATGTGCTTGACTTTAAGGACTATGCATAGTACATAATTCCAGTAACAGACTTCTGTGATTCCTGTTTGCACCTCTCCATTTTCCCATGTCCTTTCCCACCTGTATATTTCCCCTTAACCAGCTACAGGGCAAGTATCATTTACTAGTAAAATTTTCTAGTAAGTTTTTTGTTTATCTGTTGGATTCCCATTATGATTTTGCTTGCTCAGTAAACGTATGTAACCAATTATTTTACCTCAATATCTGAATATTATTATGTTTATGTGTGCTTCTAATAACCTATGGTATAAAGTTGATCTGCTCAGTCCCTATTCAGGAAATTCAAAATCAACATATTTAGCTCTGAGAAAAGATTGTAAAAGCAGTCCAGTTAAATATTTTAAGTCATTTTATCTCATTTTTTAATGAAGATCCTTTCTTAACTTGAAAGCCTGAATTAATTTTACCTTGCTTTTATTTCTAGATCTCTTGATAAGATTATAAACCAGTAAGGGTATGGATATCAGGAAATCAGTTCAAATTAGCAATTACTTATCTTTAACAAGAAAGAGTCTAGATATTATAACACAGATCTTTACAGCACTATTGAAAGAAAAAAAATGACAGCATGAAGGTGCAGACGTGTCACTCACCACTGGCGCAGCAATGACACCTACTCAGCTGGAGGTGGTCAGACCTTAGAAATAGCGCTGGAAAGGAATCCAGGCAAGAAGGTCAGAGTGATTGAACAGGAAAGGCACCTGGTGCTGAAATCATGGAGATCTCTGTCAAAATAATACAATAATCTGGGGTTCATGTTTGTCTCCTCACTTAGGCAATTTCTAAATTTCTAAAAATGTCCTTTCTTACACCATCTTGCTAGAAACTTTCATACTTTCCTAGGACTTGCAAGTTGTTACACACTTGTTTACTTCATGGAGAGCTGCTATAGTCTGCAATATGTGACAATCAATTGAAGTAATGAAGTCTATTGCAGGTATAGAAAACGGCTGGCACATCTATGATGCTCTGCCATCATCACATTGGCCTCACACTGACATTCTTAACTTGTTTCTCCTCTGGCTTAGCAATTCCATTAAATTATTGCTCCTAACTCAGAAAGTTGTTAATGGATCACATCCCACCTATACTAAAGATCTGATTTCAATTTACAAATGCAGATCACAAAATCGAGGGCAAAGGGAGCTGGAACTATGCTAAAAGTCTTGCTAGCTGCAAGGACAGAGATGTGGCGATCCAAGGTATTGGAAAAATTTAGACAAATCTATACACTTCATTCAACATTTGAAGGAAATACTGCCAAAACATCTGCTTTGAAGAGACCTGTTCATATCAGAACAAAAGTGACACTGACAATTTGGAAGTAAAATTTTAAACTGCATTGACATGCTTTGAAAAGATGAAAAAGAAACGTTTTGAAATGGTCATTTTCATATTTACAGTCTCAGCCTTTGGAGTTCTATTCAGGAAATATTGCTAAATGTTTATGTTTTCTTCAGAATCAAGATGAAACTAAACTTTTTTATTCTGTTTAGTCCTTCTCCATATGGGCTACATCAAATCTATATAAACACCAGACTGTGTCTATAAGATTTTGTTGAAATAATGGAGCTCTGCAAAGAAGCAGAGAGTATTCAGTAAAAATCAAAATAACTTTCCAAATATCATCCTAAGATGTACTTTCAAACTAATGCTTAGGGTTCCCCAATACTATTTTGGCTGGACTAATTAGCTAAAATTAGTTATGATATAGAAGACTATCTGTAGGAGTCTGCATTACTACTTTAATCATTCCTTTCAACTCTCAACAGTTGATCTTAGTGATGCATAGGAAGACATTATTGCCTGTACTCATACACCTAGTAGTGCATTCAAAGTCAGCACTGTTTTGTTGTTGAGTCAGTCCAGGTGACCTGTTACACATCACTGAGCTTGGTGGCTGTGTGCATGTTATCAACACTGTTTATAACCAAAAGAACCATTTATAAATAAAAGCATTTACACCCTGAAAGGTTTGCTTTTGAAAAAATGCAGCTTAGCACCAGTTTGAGACCTAATCAATGCTATGAGGGAAGTCCATTCAGAGCCTCAACTAGGATTTATTTTGGTGCTCAAAGCTGTCTGTGCTTGAAGTTCTGTGTAAGCACATGCAGTTGGACATGCCAAACAAAAGGGCTGGTGAATTAGGCTTCTACATCTAATAACGCTGAGGTCTCTGAGAAGCTTGACTATGAACTTGTATGTATGCCCAGAAAGTTTGCTGTGTTGATGTGCTGGGTCTGCACCTACTACATCATTCATCCATGTTTTTCCTCTTGCAGAGGCTGAAAAGGACAGTGAATTTCAGCACTGTGACTTGGCTGTGTAAAACTGTGCTCAGGGAGAAACACCGAGTTTTTCTTTCACTCGTTTTTAAGTATTTTATTTCACAGAGGACAGAAAGCCTCCATAGGCAGGACCAGGGCCTGAGGCACCTGCCTGGCTGGTGTCTTGGATTGGTGTGCCGGGAGCGGCTGGAGAAACGCAGCCAGCCTTAGTGACCACATCATCCCCATCTCTTCACCAGCCCCAGCTGAGCAAAATTTTTTGACTTGGTAAAATGTTTCTTTCAGCCTCCGCCGTCTGAGCTTGTCAGATAATGTGCTCAGCCATGAAGTGTGTAAGTTCCTCAGGGAAGCTGAGTAAGAGATAAGAGCCGCCATGGGGGCCTGAAAGTGCAACTCTGTCCTCTGACATTTTGTTATGTTAAATTATAGGGGCGTTATCTTTCGTATTTTATTTCACTTATTAGACAGTGCGGGTGATGCTTAATGGGATACAGTCACCGAAGTAAACAACCCCGTGGGATGCTTATTTTTTCGTATTAACGCAGGAATTCGAGCTCGGATGAGATTTATTTAGACACTCGTGTTAAGGGAGACAAAAAAAAAAAAGAAAAAAAAAACTGGTTCTGCCAGGGGAGCAAGGGAAGGCGTACGCCAGCCGGCGGCGGGGACGGAGTTTCGCCGGCGGCTCCCGCGGACCCCGGGCACCGCGGCTCGGCACGGCGGCTCCAGCCAGGCCCGGGGCAGCGGCGCCCTGCGGAGCGCCCCGCCCGCGCGGGTGGGCGCGGGGAGAGGCTGGGCCCGCATCCACATATCCATATCCATAGTAACGGCGGGGCAGGGGGAGGCGCCGCTCCCGCCGCAGGCTCCGCACCGACCCGCGGTGAGCGCGCGCGCG